>JAZDUH010000262.1:3270000-3432500 GCA_036419115.1 Scarus forsteni | reverse complement strand
CTGTGTGGATTTTCCGAGCCTTCATTGGCTGTTTCCAACGATCACGGTCCACGGCATCCTTTCATATGTACAGTAGGCAGCCTCGCTCTGATCTGCCAGCTCCTGCTCGGCGCTTGGTGCACATTCATTAAAATCCAACGCTCCCCAATTATTTCCATCAATAGGTGGATACCTTCGGCAGCAGCAACTTCAAAAATAAGTTCAGAAAAAGGAACATAAAAGACAGAACGCCAACCTGTGCTTGAATGCACGGCGGTGCAGGAATAGCGGCAGGAATCAGGCTACTAATCATCGTGAACAAAACATAAATTATCAGACGTGAAAACAAGGGAGCGGATTAGACATGAAAAATAACAAGCCGCTGCCTTTAAGCAAACAAATGGCTGGAGAATAAATGTACATGGACATGAAAGGTGGCTGCAATAAATATTTTATCCCCTTAAATATGGGAAGGACCGCTTCGGTCCACAAGAAGGAAGCTTATAGAAGGACAAATGTTGCAAAGAAAACCCTCGTTATGAAAGTTAGCCTGAACTTTTTATGCCAAACAGGCGACACCCAAGGCGGTTGTAGGTTTTAAGGGATTTTCACTAAACTTTGAGCACTTGTCCACATCAACTCAGGGATAAACTGAATGGATTTTGGAGCTTAGCAGCCAAGGGCAAGATGTCTGGTGGTAGTACTCTGCTTGTGAATGCAATTTCTCTAAAAAAAACACAAAATGACTTCCCCTCAAACTGCTCCCATACGTCCTCCCTGACTCATGAATGAACTGATTTAACCCTATAAAGCCAATTGTATCATATTTGATACATACTTTTATAATACCTCTTTCTACTCTATATGATCAACAAATTACAAGAAAAACATCTGAATACAATCAGATAAATGATAAAAATGTCCTCAAATGGATTATCAGTTGCCAAAAACACCTAATGTATCAAATGAGATACGAAAAATCTATACGTTGAATTTTATGGACACTTTGATATGTATGGATTTTAGCAGAAAGTGAAACAAACATTTCGGCTCCAAAAAATTTGAATTTTCTGGCTGTAATCTATGGTCTTGGGCCTTAAAGGGTTAAAGGTGTAGTGTGTAGAAGCTGGCAGCTTTCCATTGAACAGAAATCGTAAATGTAGGATATGATGTTTCTATTTGAATATAAAGTCCGTTGAGATAGGTGCACAATCATCCTCATGAAACTTTTTTCTCTTTATTACATTAGAAAAAGGCTGACATAACGATCCACCATGTTGTCTACGGGTGGGTTTAAGGGACAAAAAGAGCAAAACACGGTTTTTGAATATGAGTCTACAAAAGCTTATAAACCTATGATCATCATCTGAACTAACCTATAATCTATCAAAATAATAGTTACAAATATGAATGAAAAACCCTCACCTGATAACTGTTGTAAATGATGCCCTGTTCACTAGGGATGGGTACCGAATTAGGTACTTTAAGAGGTACCGACCGAATTCTGTAGGTACTACGTGAAAACAAACGGTACCATGTTTAGGTACCAAAAAGGCATCCTCGTGACTGTGAGGGAGTGGAAGAAGCAGGCATACTGTTGGGTAGAGTAGGTGAATTTCCATACCAGACTTGAACGCAGCACAGCAATAGCATTATGACATCTTAATATTGAACAAATTAATATTTATTACCCCATAAACACATGCAAAAGTACCGAAAATTGGTACCGTTAAGTACCGATACCGATTCCCAGGTACCGGGCATCGGTATGGTATTGGTTCAAATGTGAAAGGTACCCATCCCTACTGTTCACGATTCTTTTTGGTCTTCACCGGCTCATGTAGCTTAGTGACATGATGTTTTAGAAACAGACGGGCTCATTCTAAAATCTGAACACTAGATGTAGCTAAAATGCCAATTTATACACACTGCACCTTTACGGAGTCTGAGGCTGTGTCCAAAATGGCATACTAACGTACTACATACTCATGTACTGTATACTATATACTATAAGTATGATTAGAATGCCAACCGTTCACACTGTAGTATACTACTAAGTTTCCCATGATGCATTTCAAACCTCCGACGACAAAACTCAGAAGCACACCAGGCTATCAAATATCTCTGTTGATTCGCCACATTTGAAAGTTCAGAGAGCATTTTAGGCGAGAAAGTCACCACGTAGAATACCAAAATGTGGTCATTTGAGCCATAAAACGCACAGATACAAATTTCATTTTGGCATTTCGGACATTCCGCTATGTGCGCCGTTATGCTATCGAAGAAACTTCCGCTCGGCTTCAAAGCAAGAGCCCATTTACAAAAGTGTTAAAGAACTAAAAGGAGATAATAAAAGATGCTTTTATTTTGAAAATGGGAAGTTTGCTAGTGGCTGATTTTTTAGCTGAATGCGGAGTTTGGCTGTACCCAGGAAAGTCGTCCATTTTTGCTTGCAGTGCATTATGGGGCGTTTGAGTGTGACTAGTATGCCCACCTCGCGTACTTAAAATTTTTTCCGATATAGTATACATCCGGGTATTTCTCACACACTCAGTGTCTTCATACTATCTAACGTGAACACACTACATGCTCATTTTGACGTCACACTTAGTATGAGTAGTACATCAGCCTGAGTCAGCCCATTGCTCCTGGAGGCCATTTTGTGAACTAGATATACCAAATAAGGTTTCCTTCAATCTCAACGCTGACGTCCACAATGACAAAGGATGTACTGATATGATTTTTAAAAGGACTTAGCTCAAGGGTAAAGCCTCATAGTCACTTTTGTTGTTTCAATATGATATCTTAATATAGCTCGGTTAGGCTCAAGTCTTGATTGAACCATGTTATAAGGTTGGTTTGGTGGCTAATATCGTTTCTATTGCAATTGGCTGCAAAATGGCGGCCATCTTGCATTTACACTGGTTATTGTTATTTACTTTGTTGTCCATTAGTGATGTCAGCAGGTCCAAGTCTAGGCTGAGGTGTGATGTCCTTATTTAAAGAGAGTCATGGAGCACAGCTGGATTGTCTTGGCCTCTCTTCAGGATGTTTCTGTTTAATTCATGGCACATTTTTCATGTTATGCCTTAAAGGATAAGTTTGGTTTCTACAGCTTTCACATTGTTTATAGAATGAAGTAGAACAATATACTCCCCCAGAAGGCTTTCCTGATCCAAACAGTGCTTCAGGAGATATTTAGATCCTAAATCGAGCGGCGGACATCTGTATAATGGTAGCACGTAGGGCATAGATCGCCGCTCCTAAAACTGCATTAATCGTCCAAAAACTCATGTTTTTCACAAATATTTCATCATGATTCGCTCCGGCCAGTCCTCCATTGCAGTCTGTGTCACTCCACACAGCGCTGTGTGGCTGTGCCGACCTCTGAACTAAAGAGTTTGTTTACGTGCCTTCGCGCATGTGCAGTACTCTCTGGAGCGCTGCCTCCGCGTCCTCCTTTCGATGAGCTCCTCATCTGTAAACTCTGGCTCGAAACTGTAAAGACACCCATCATATTCAATGTTCTCCTCCACAACATCTTCATCCGATAGATATTCGTCCATTTTGCACAAAACTGGAAGAAGAAAATCGTTGTGTAGCCGGAGGTCGCCCCTGAAACAATGAGCCGCACTGCGCATGCGTGGAGGCACGTAAACAAACTCTTTAGTTCAGAGGTCGGCACAGTCACACAGCGCTGTGTGGAGTGACACAGACTGCAATGGAGGACTAGCCGGAGGGAATCATGATGGAATATTGGTGAAATACATGAGTTTTTGGACGATTAATGCAGTTTTAGGAGCGGTGATCTATGCCCCGTGTGCTACCATTATACAGATGTCCGCCGCTTGATTTTGGATCTAAATATCTCCTGAAGCACTGTTTGGATCAGGAAAGCCTTCTGGGTGAGTATATTGTTCTACTTCATTCTATAAACAATGTGAAAGCTGTAGAAACCAAACTTATCCTTTAACACTGTGGTATATTGATTTTTTAACATAAATTCTGAAGATATAAAAATGAAAGTGGAGTAGTTCATAAGCGTTGGCCTTCAGCAGGGACTCTCTCTCAGTTTGTTTAATCCTCCGTGTTCGAGTCCTTCACATCATCTTCTTTCAAAAGACTCAAACGTAGAGACACATCCGTCCTTGATGCTCCCACAGTCAGATAGTATTTCTCTGTTTTACATACAAGTGGTGTTTTCCTTCATGGAAGAAAAATGAAGAAATTCTACACCAGAGTCTCAAAAGTCAAGCCACGGTATTTTCTCTGCTGCTTATATGCTAATTTTCTGTACTCATCTCTGCGATTAAGGACAAAAACCAAGTGAAATGAGCAGATGTCACACGGCAAACACTCAGAGACGACGTTGATTGATGCTTTTTCTGAGCGTGGAGGGGATCAGGAAATCAAGTTAGGGAGCTCAGTCGTCTAAGAAGCTGGAAGAAACACACGAGGAGGGAGAATGAGAGCACTGAATGCTCAGCATTTTGTGATCACGCTCAATAAACGCACAGATTAGAGGGGGAAAAAGGATGTGTTCAGATATATTTGATCTATATTACATCCTTCCAAACACAATAGCTCCTCATTTTACCAAACAGTGATAATATAGCTCACAAAGAGGCTTTAACCTAATTAAAGGGGTAGTTTAAGTTCATTAAGCAGGGTCCACGGCACCAATAAAGCCACTGCCCAGCTCCGCCCCAATTGGAGATCATTCCTCACACCAAATAGTAGATACTCCAGCATTTCACCTGCAGATGCACGATATTGCCAAAAGTATTCGCTCACCTGCCTTGACTCGCATATGAACTTAACTGACATCCCATTCCTAATCCATAGGGTTCAATCTGACGTGGGTCCACCCTTTGCAGCTATAACAGCTTCAACTCTACTGGGAAGGCTGTCCACAAGGTTTAGGAGTGTTTATGGGAATTTTTGACCATTCTTCCAGAAGAGCATTTGTGAGCTCACACACTGATGTTGGACCAGAAGGCCTGGCTCTCAGTCTCTGCTCTAATTCATCCCAAAGCTGTTCTATGGGGTTGAGGTCAGGACTCTGTGCAGGCCAGTCAAGTTGATCCACACCAGACTCTGTCCTCCATGTCTTTATGGAGCTGCTTTGTGCTCTGGTGCACAGTCATGTTGGAAGAGGAAGGGGCCAGCTCCAAACTGTTCCCACAAAGTTGGAGCATGGAATTGTCCAAAATGTCTTGGTGTGCTGAAGCATTCAGAGTTCCTTTGACTGGAACTAAGGGGCCAAGCCCAGCTCCTGAAAAACACCCCCACACCATAATCCCCCCTCCACCAAACTTTACACTTGGTACAATGCAGTCCCACAAGTACTTTTTTTTTCAAAATCTTTTTTGGGAATACAGTGATGTATACAGGAAATACAAATTATACATATGTATTCCCCTTTTTTTCTTATTTAACTCAGAACAACACCAGACCCTCACAGAAGGGGGGTCGACAGCATGAGCAGTAGAACAAAGTCTTTGTACAGTTACATAAGATTAAACAAACTAAAAATGTAACCAACATGTAATGTGCAAAATAGTAGTGGCTGAAACAAGATGACATTAAAAAATAAATAAATAAATTATTTTTTTTTAAATTAGAGAAGAGAGAAAGAAACTGGCATTAATATCTAAATATAATGGACGGAACAATAAATACATAAATAAAAAAAATAATAATCATAATCAAAATAATAAATACATTTGTAATTAACAATTGTAAAATATTTTTAAAAATATAAAACGTATAAATAATTCAATAAATAATAAAAATCATACTAATAATAAAAAAGAAAATTATAAAGAGGGGCGGTGGTGGTGGTTCATCCTGTCAATTATTTGAGGGAGTTGTTGGTTCTCAACATGATTTTATTTTTCCTGAATGGACATTAAATCATGTTTTTCATTTATTTTGTTTTTCAAATCAGTCTGGTGTTTCTGATTCACAGACTTGTTTTGAAATGCAGAGCTAACCCTGACTTTAAACCTGTGATGATAAAAATGTGATAAATATTGTCTCCCGTCACTCAGGGTGTTGCAGGATGGTCCTGACGGGCTCACATCAGATCTTAGCTGCAGCACGTGCGTCCATCACGGCTGTTGTTGACGTCCTTGAAGCAGACACTGAGCCCCTTCACATGCACTCATTAGAAGATTCTCTGGAAAACATTGTCAGTTTAATGAATAATATCCCAATCTGGCCTGAAATTAAAAGTGGCAGGATGCTCTGAATGGATATTAGTTCTCCCAAAGTCAACAGCAGAACGTGACTCTGCAAGCAAATGAGCGCTTTAAAGTTAGCATTAAGGGAAGAGAGCTGTGATTAACGAGGAAAAACAACAAGTCACCGCGGAATATTCCTGGAAAACAGGAAAACAAAAGACTGGAGCGAAGCTAAAGCCAGTTTCTCTTGTGTGTTTGCAGCCTCTGGACTACGAGAGGAAGCGTCAGTACAGCCTGAGCGTGCAGGTGGAGAACGTCCACATCAACCCTCGCTTCTTCTCCGTGGGGCCGTTCAGGGACGAGGCCACCATCAAGATCGTCGTGGAGGACGTGGACGAGCCGCCCGTGTTCGAGAGGGCCAGCTACGTGATGGAGGTCAAAGAGGACGCGCAGAGGAACACGGTCATCGGCTCGGTCAGCGCGTCCGACCCTGACGACAAGAACAGCCTGGTCAGGTACGGGCACCTCGCCTCGAATATAAAAACCTTCCCAAACATCACAAAACACACTGGAAATGTTAAGAAACAAAACAACAGTTGCTAAATATGAGTCATCATGTAATGCATAAATCAGGATCAGTAATAAATTATGTTTACTAACGTTACATTTCTGGTAAGTGCTTTGTTGTTTTGTTGTTTTTCACGACTAATTAAAGTTCCTCTACCTCTAAAAATGTTTTATGAGGCATAAAAATGTTAATAGTATTGGTAAATACCATACTTGGGAACAACAGTAATGGTAATTAAGGCTGAACAATTAATTGCAAATTAGATTAAATCGCAATATGGCTTGTTGCAATTCTCAAATCGCAGAAGGTTCAATAGTTTTAGCCCAAAATGTGTTGAACATTTTGGCATTGTGATGTAGTTCTTTTTACTATTTTTTCACCCTGTTTTTACAATTTTTTGACTATTTTGCCCCCATTCATCTTTTTTGGCCACTGTCAGAACCATTTTTGGAATTTTTACATGGTTTTTGAAATTGAATTTCAAATTGAATTCACAATTTTGCTGCCATGATCAATTTTCCAAAGCCACTTTTGGATTTTTTTTGCCAATTTTCCTTAGATTAATTTAATGTCATAGTGGTTTTACTATAAAAAGATCTACTGCTTATGTTTGTTTAAGAATACATAAGATGAGGAACATTAAAACAATTGCAGAGTAAATCGCAATATTGGGGAAAAAATTGCAATTAGATTATTTTCTCAAATCGTTTTGGTTGTGCTTTAAAAACTAGTAAACATTCATGCTTTTATTGCATTAAAGAGAGGCTTAATTTAGCTCTCGTTATGTGTCATGCTCAGTAAATCATGCATTTTTAATTGTGTTAGGATATTCAAGTGTTGGTAAAATCCTTTGCTAAACTTTTTTTTGCTATTTTTCTTGATTTATATATTTTTCTTGATTGAGAAGTCCCAACAATATGTAACAATGCAGCACTGATAAATAAATAAATGTGGCCTTTTTGGTATTGATAGATTCCCGCCCCTGGTTTAGAGCTTTGTTTTAGAAGACTGGAGCACCTAAACTTCCAGATTACAAAAATGTCTTAAATACGAGTTTAGTCCTAGCATTTATTATTCTTAAGCTTCTACCCATGTTATAGATCAGTTAGAAACAGTGTTGGGCACGTTACTTTAACAAAGTAATTAGTTATAGTTATTTTCCCAAAAAAGTAACTGAATTACTAACAAAATTTAATTTATTTTCTGGCTCTTGTAAATATGTATGTTTGGGAAAAACTGCCTGTTAAGTCGTGGAGAAGGGGGAGGTTTAAATAAGCTCATACTTCATCCTACTCCTTTTTGGACATGTGTTAATATTAATGTTGTTTTAACTATTCTTATTAGTTTTGTTTGTTCTTTTAAAGTCTGCTTCGTGTGATACTAGCACATGTTCAAAATAAAGCATTCAAATCAAAAAGAAAAGGCCCCATAACACACGGACATTAGCAGATAAAGCTCTGGACTAGACCCTCACTCTAAATGTTTAATCTCTAGATTAAAATGTTGGATTTTTTAATAAAATCCTCTTTACTTATTTAAAATAACATTATTGTTTTGTGGTGGCACGGTCCAATAACAATTGTTTAATTCTACATTCATGATCAGTTTAATTTGGTACAAACTTAATTTCACACTCTGGGTACAGATTAAAAACAGCATGGTATAAATGAGAAATGGATGCACAGTAAAAACACAAAAGGAAAATCAACCTTAAAAATCAACTAAAGAATAAAATCATTTAAACACTGAAGGCTCAGGTGTTTCAGTGTGAAGGTCAGAAAGCAAAAGCAGGTTTATTCAGTAAAGTTTCAGTACGAGTCGACATATTTTTAATGAAACGTCTCCACAAATCAGCCACTAAGATCACAAATATTAACAGATAAAGGTTCAAACCAACACTGACCATCTTAACCCTTTAACTCCCAACTAAGCTGTTTGGCAGAAGTCAATAAATTCACGAATATTTAATGTGCAAAAAAAACATAACATGTAATTGCTCCTTAAAAAGTCAAAAATATTACCATCATTATCATTTTAAATACTTAATTTAACATTTTACTGCAAAAAAATGTGTTCGTCAAACTCATCTATTTTAAGATAATTTTGACTTCTATTTTATTTACAATCATTCCTGCTTTTTCTACTTGATTTTATCCCAAATATTTGTGTCATTATGTGTCATTGCATAATCAGCTGTTAGCTTTTTAAACCTTTAAATCCCGCACTAAGAAAATATCTGGTTTATGGTTTGTTTCTAGTTTTCCCTTTTCTGTGAAATGTTAAAGGAGACATATCATGCTTGCTTCTCCTTTTCACTATGCCAGACTAGGATGCCTGTAAAGCATTTCTGCCCTCAGTACAAGTCATTTAGTTCCTTCATTGCCCCACAATAGCGTTCTCAAAATCCTCATTTTAGTCCACTATGAAGCTCTCGTTGAAACACTCGGATCTCAGGATGACCTAAAGTTACCTCGCAACGTCACAGCCCTTTGTGCTCTGATTGGTCAGTTCTATCGGGGGTAGAGCCAGCCTGTCCTTCTTCTTCTACTGTATTTTCCGGCAGGCTCAAAGCAGCGACTGAGTATTGAGTCCCCCTACAGGCCAGAGCTGGTAATGAGTGAGTGTGAGCTAGGGATCTATATACCCCTGCAGGTGAATGTGTTCCTCGGTGACGGTTTTGTGGGTAACGGACATCACAGAGGAGGAAGTGTTTTATCAGATTACTCCAATAAAAAGAAATGTACCTCGTGTCGTCATGACGATTTAAATCTCGCGGTCATCTCACAATGACCTATTTTCAGAGGCATCAAATCTCGTTCTAGGATATCAGAAAAAATACAATATCTCATTTTTTGAAAATTAAGGGGGTGTAAGGTCTTGTTTTCAAATTTATTATATTATATGTCAGTATTAAATCATGCATCAGTATGATATGTCTCCTTTAACAGATTCAAACAATAATTTGATTTGTTCTGCTTCTTAAAACATTAAATATCACTGAGTTTATTGATGACCTCTGCCAAACAGTTAAGACAACATAATTTTCCCGTCCTCATTTACGATGAAACTACACTGCAGTTATCTCCATGTTCACAGCGCTGCAGGCTGCGGTCTTTGTTCTGTGACTAAGTCTACGTGGAGACTAACTCAGGTGTATCTGCTCAGGTTTTTAGATGTGTGGGTGTTTGTCCACACAGGTGCCTCAAACACTGACAACAACAGAAGCTGCAGAAGCTTCAGGGCTTGTTTTAGCTTCAACACTAAAATCTTCTGCCCCTCTACGATCACAAACAAGAGGACACAGAGACGAGCAAACGACAGGCAGCAATACAGCACCACCTACAGGCCTGGCATATACACTACAGTGTTCTCATGTGAACGGACACATTTCTTGAAGCATCGCGTCTTTACAGAGAATGATTCAAACTTATTTTTCTCCATGTGGACAGTTACTTAGTTTGAAGTCTAGGGCTGAACGGTTTTAGGAAAAGATCTAATTTTACTGGCAGATATTGCAATTTTAACTTTGATGCACGTCATCCTTCAAATCAAGCTTCAGTGCAATATTCACCATGTTTAAGGTATAAACAACAGTAAGGAAGTCAATAATCTAAAGCACTGTAATCTGTTTTCAGTATTTAAGGGATACTACTGCTTCTACTCCTAAACAGAGGCTTTGTGTTGTTGACCTGCTTACCAGAACTTCCATAAATGCAGATTAGCTGTAAATTTGTAAAACAGTTGACACAACAGATCCTGGGTCAGTCAGGAGTGCTGCAAGAAAAAGAAAAGAAAAAAACAACGCTTTAGTGATCATAAATGTTTTCTGAAATTGCAATTTTGATCCAAAAAGGATCCCTTGTCTTGTGTTTCTGTCTCTCTAAAGAGGTCATAACCTTTTTTTAAGATTACATACAAACCTATTTTTAATCATTAGGTTTGTTTAATCGTGTTTGATTACTGAATTTGTTCACTAATGTTAAAAAACGCCAAGCTTCACCTGTAGACCTCCCTGATGGTGCTGTATTCGCTTTATGTGTCGAATGTCAAGGTCAGATACACCATCCTCCAGCAGTTTTCACCTGAGTGCAGTCACTTCAATTTGAAGAAACAGATTGAGAATAATCTTATAAATAAGGACAAAACGATGACCAGTGAGGGCCAGACAGGTCAATGGGGAGTTAGTGCCTTCATTTGTTATGAACCTTGAAGATTTGAGGCACTGAGAATATTTATGTATTTATATAACATCACTATAATCAATCAGAGGCATGAACGTAGAGGCAATTGATCAGACTGTCGACTCTTGAGTGATTTTGAATAAATGTGGTCTTCCATTTCCAAAGCTTTAACTGTAACATACTCACAATTTAATTCCCTAGTGCAGAGTAACAACTGTCTATACATCCACCGCTGCCTCTCTCCTCTTCTCCGCCTGCATTCCAGGTAGATTTCAGAACTGGTGAACAGATTTCGTTCTTTTTGTCCCTAAAATCCACCCATAGACGACACGGCAGATCGTTATGTCGGCCTACATGAACACGGCCTGTGGTAATGTACAATTTTTAGAGCTTTTCAAACTAAATTCACGAGTAAGGACCACACCATCAACAGGATGAATTTGACAATTATTTGTTGCGTACAGTGGATGACAAGTAACTTCGCAGGTACGTGAAGCGGATAACGGTTTGGGGGAACTTAATGGGGAATTTGAAGGAAGAAATTTTACGAAAGGGGAGGGAGGGGTGTGTCGAGTGTGTGAAACAAAAGAGGGAAATGGTCGGTTAGAATTTATAGGAACTTAGGAAGAGGCGTGGTTGAGATGTGGTCCTGCTCCTGAAATTCTGCTTAAAGCTCCACTAAAAATAAAACAAACGTTTTATGAGGATGATTCTACACCTATTTTGTTGGATTTTACATACAAATAAAAAACCTTATATCCTATATTCACCGTTTCTGTTCGGCAAAATGCTGCCAACTTCTACACTCTGCACCTTTAACTGGGACCAGAAAACAGGATCAAGAAAGCAAACGGAAAACACAAGAGGTTTAACCAAAGAAAATATACATAAAAAAACAAAGCTAAATAACCAAACAGACAGAATCATGACATGATCAATAACTTATAGCAGCCACAGAAAAAGCTTTAAAATGAGAATACAGGTTTACAGGGATGATGTCTAACTAACTTGTAGTATTGAAAGGGACTGAAACTTTGACAGCCTAACTCAAAAGTTGTACTTTTGGAACATTTTCCCTTTTTATGAGGATCTTTTGCTTTATGATTGCAGCATTTTCCCACCTGGGCCCATCTCCTCTTCATATTAAAGCGATAAGAAAAAGTGGATGTATAAATATTAGACATAAAAACTCTTAAGTGGGTCTTTGTCCTTCGATTTTGGTCATCAAAAACATAAACACAGCTTTAAAATAGAAAAGAAGGCCTGGGTATGGAGGCTTATCCTCGTGTAAAGCACACCAGACTCCTGAATGTGACTAAAGTTCAAGCGAGTTCATGAAGACACCGAATTATGCACGTATTCTATTAAACGGCGGTAATGGTAGCGGGTGTGAGGCTGCACCTTCCACTCTGTCTCAAAGTCTTTTTCATTTTTATGATGCACTGAGGGAGTTGGCTCTCAAGGTTGAAGTTCCACCACTTTATTGCAGGTGTCAAATATGATATCATTCTCTTTTATCGCCCATCATCAAGGAGGTAGCTACCCCGTGGCATTTAAAGCTGCGCCGCTGCAGCAGCAGGAGGAGGAGGAGGAGGAGGAGGCGAGCGGAGCCGCGGGGGCCGCTGGCATGAGAGAGTCACACAGACGGTTATCTTTATTAGCTCACGCCGCTCTGCACAAACCAGCGGGCACGCGTGTGCATCAGTAAACATGATGTGTGCAGACGTAAACGTACAGTAAACAGCATCACCACGCGGCTTCTTTCAGTGTTTAGTCAAAGTCACGGGAAACTCATCAGGCCTGTAAACCCAAACCAGTGCAGTAAAAAGGGTTTTACATGAGCCTGAGAGCCATCACACGATGTTCCTGCTGCTCCGTCCGACGCTAAAAAGCTGCCAACTCTTAAAGGATTTTATTAGTCCTGGTTTTAATGAAGCGTTTTAGTGCTCTGATAATGTAAGTGCTGTTTCCAGTCAGTGCAAGGACGGACTTATGCAAAAGAAACTGAAAGTTTATCAAAGTTTTTCAAGGCAATTAAACAATCTGTCGCTTTGAAATGTGTTCAAACATTCAGAAATGAAATGAAGAGAAATTCAAGGCAGATGCTGAATCATCTCAGTGCTTTAAAGGATTTTATTTATGAGCTAAAACAATGACTATGTTCATAATATGTCCTCATTTATGCCTCTGCCAACAATCTGACTCATCCTCCTGAGAGATGAATTTCTGTTTTTACAAAGAACAGGTAACTTCTACAGAGGCTTCCATGTCCTTCCGGTCTGGCATAAAGCACGACGAGTCTTACTGGCCAAAGCTAAACGTGTTTTAGAGCCGGCGTGACTGAAACAGAGAACGAGACGAGCTATCACTGCCTTGCAAATCTGAAAGACGAGCTCTAAAAATTCTTGCAGTTTGCAGTTTGCAGTTTGTTTGAAATAACGTACCTCTACATCAGAAAGAAAACTCCATCAAGTGTGGGACGAAATGTTGACGCAGCCTCTTGGCACATACAGGCTAATGTAGAGCTCACTGGTTGCAACGCAAGTTTTCATGCTTACAAATCACCAAATGAGCAAACTAACAAATATCATCAAAACATGATCTTAAGAGTGGAGGAAATGAAACAGGTGACGGATTAATAAGTAGATAAATAATTTAAAAACTCTTTTATCTATCTATCTATCTATCTATCTATCTATCTATCTATCTATCTATCTATCTATCTATCTATCTATCTATCTATCTATCTATCTATCTATCTATCTATCTATCTATCTATCTATCTATCTCCTCCACTGCCAAAGTGTTTACAACATTGTAGGGCAATTTATTGTCAACAATAAGGAAAACTATCTCATAATGTCAACAAATCCTTAAAATAATCCTGAGCTTTCTACCGAATTCGGATCACAAAATCTAATCACTTCCTCTGTTTTACATGACCAGCATGCCCTGAAAATGTCTTTAAAATCTGTTTAGAACTTACTGACTTATTATCGAACACACAGGAAACTGCCGCGACTAGCAGTGTTAACAAAAAAAACAAAACAAATCTGGATCCACATCCAGATTCAAAATTAACTCGCTTCTCCCTCGAGCCATGATAAACATCTTTAAATAAGGTCTTGAGATATTTTCTTTAAAAACTAGCAAACAAACAAAAAAAGCCAACAAATGTCAACAAAAACATTATTAGCGGAGGTAATGATACTGATCAATGATGAATACGTAGATAGATAATTAAAATCGGATTAATAATTTAAAAAAAATTTCATTTAAGATAATGTATCAAACTTTGCAGTAATATGGAGATACCAAAGATTAAACATTAACTTTAATTTCACAGATTCTGATTAAACTGGTTATTTACATTTTTTGGGCATTTTTGTGCCTTTATTGACAGAAAAGAGAGAGACAGAGAGAGACTTTGGGAGCCCCTGTCCTGGAGCACATCAATCGACTCCTGAATCCTGCAACTAAGCCATAAATTTATTAAAAAAAAATTCAAACAGGAGCCTCATTTTCTCCCTGACCTCCACACAAGTGGACTTTTCAACGAGGTTTTACAATAAAAGCAGTTTGAAAGAACTCAGACTTCAAGGACTCAACTCTTACCAAAAGTTTAAAGTGACCACCAGCTGGATGATGGTGAATTTACGCTGCAGAAACTCAGATCTAGGTGAATATTTTGTCCAATTTCAAATCAAAAATACCTCTTTAGATAACTGTGATAGGATGCCACCTGAGCAACAAATCCAGTGGTGACATTTCCTCACTCCTAAATATTCCACAGTCAACTGTCAGCTGGATTATAAGAACGTGGAAGTGTTTGGGAACCACGGCAACTCAGCCACCAAGTGGTAGGCCACGTAAACTGACGGAGCGGGGTCAGCGGATGCTGAGGCGCATAGTGAGAAGAGGTCGCCAACTTTCTGCAGAGTCAATCTCTACAGACCTCCAAACTTCATGCGGCCTTCAGATTAGCTCAAGAACAGTGCAGAGAGCTTCATGGATGGGTTTCCATGGCCGAGCAGCTGCATCCAAGCCTCACATCACCAAGTGCAATGCAAAGCGTGGATGCAGTGGTGTAAAACGCCGCCACTGGACTCTAGAGCAGTGGAGACGTTCTCTGGAGTGACCAATCACGCTTCTCCATCTGACAATCTGATGGACCAGTCTGGGTTTGGAGGTTGTCAGGAGAACCATACTTGTGGGACTGCATTGTGCCAAGTGTAAAGTCTGGTGGAGGGGGGATTATGGTGTGGGGGTGTTTTTCAGGAGCTGGGCTTGGCCCCCTAGTTCCAGTCAAAGGAACTCTGAATGCTTCAGCACACCAAGACATTTTGGACAATTCCATGCTCCAACTTTGTGGGAACAGTTTGGAGCTGGCCCCTTCCTCTTCCAACATGACTGTGCACCAGAGCACAAAGCAGGTCCATAAAGACATGGAGGACAGAGTCTGGTGTGGATCAACTTGACTGGCCTGCACAGAGTCCTGACCTCAACCTGATAGAGCACCTTTGGGATGAATTAGAGCAGAGACTGAGAGCCAGGCCTTCTTGTCCAACATCAGTGTGTGAGCTCACAAATGCTCTTCTGGAAGAATGGTCAAAAATTCCCATAAACACTCCTAAACCTTGTGGACAGCCTTCCTAGAAGAGTTGAAGCTGTTATAGCTGCAAAGGGTGGACCCACGTCAGATTGAACCCTATGGATTAGGAATGGGATGGCACTTAAGTTCATATGAGAGTCAAGTATTAGTATATAGTGTATTTATCTGGACCTGTTAGTGAATGTGGATTAAAATAAGTGTTTTATATATTCTGCCTTGAAAATAGACACACTACACATTTGCTGAGATTTGAGTTTTGCAGTGTCTGCAGCTGCCAAAGTGACCTTGAAGACTGAGGGAAGGGACAAAAGCTTAAACCTCAAATCTCCAAACAGAGCAGAGTTTAAACCAGACTTCCTCAAACCTGCAGAATCCCAAATCGATACTAAAACCGGAGGCCCGCTGCCTCTTGCTCTTGACAAATGTCTCGTTAAAACCCGGTGCCAGGCCTGCAGCTCGTGTAGCCTGCAGAGAGAGAAAGAGGATATACGTCCCACCGTGCTGATCGCTAACATTTCGGCGCCCTTCTGCACGGCCTCCCCGTCCTGCCAGCTGCCCGCCCTGCTGAGAGCAGCACTTTGGATGCCCGGTCAGGACGGAGGCGCGCTGTTATCTCTCCGCCATTAATCAGGGGAAGGGTTAGGCCCAGCCGGCTGAATTATTGGGAATATTAGAAAAGCAATTAGTAAAGCCCGCGACCGACGCGGATTTAACGAGGTTAGAGTTACTGTCGGGGGCCGGCGAGGGAGGACGGGGGGGAGGGGAGTGTTTAGATAAAGACACTAAAATGGTTGATGCAGCAGCAGCAGGGAGGGGCCGTGGAGGGGGAGGGGGGGCAGTGAAAGCCTCGGTTCATAGTCTCCCCTCGGGGGTCTCCTCCTCTCCAACGCCGGCCCTCCTGATGCCTGCTACTCCATTAATCACACTGATGTATCACAGGAGTCTGGGAGGCAGAGGAAAACAACACCGCGGGATAACCTGTTGGATCACACGTGTGTGTGTGCGAGTGTGGCACAAACACTCACATAAATCTGTCAGCACTGCAGGACGGACCGTTCAGCACTGTTAGCACCACCGAGCAAAATATACTGCACATGTTAAAGGGTCATTTCACCCGTTTCTCTCCTAATAGACTTCACTGCGAGAGTGTCCGCTCAGGATGGTGCTTTAGGTTTATGGGCACAGCTAACAGGAAGGATTCAGCCTTTTTTAGTAGATGCACGAGAAATAAGAGGCAGTTATTTTCTTAAATTAAGTAATAATGTATTTGAAGTCTGACAAGTGGCATTAGGCAAAGCGAGAAAAGCAGTAGGAAAGTGTTGGCCTCTGGCAAGCAAGATAAGGGAACTTAGGCCCCATCCACACGAAGACAAGCCGAGGTCTAAGCACTTAAGTTTTTTGCCAAATCTGTGTATCATCCATACGAAGATGGGGTTTTGGGGGTCTGTAAATGATCTTTTTTGAAACCAGGTTCCAGAGTAGAAAGATTTTGAAATGCCGTATACTCAGCTCTGTGATTACTGGCTCTCCGCAACTTTTTAGATACGCTTACGTCATAGTTTCATATCTTCATTGACACGCATGCGCCACACGACAACAACAATGGCGGTGTACTGTGTAGCATATGTGCTGATGAAGCTAGTGACCCTACTATCCCTGTTGCAGCAAAATCTCCTTCTTCTCAATCACCACCGAGTTGAACAAACAATTATCGAGGACAATCTCTGTTTACAACTTTTGCCACAAGTGTGCATGCCCACTGTTTTTTCGTCTGTTTTCGCTTGTTTCCATCATATCGTTACAGCGCCCCTAGAGGTCTGGCATGTGTTTTACAGCGTTTTCATGCGTATCGAGTGCATTCATGTAGACGCACATTTTCTGAGAGGCCTTCGTCTTTATGACAATCGTTTTGGAAACTGTTAAGAGTTTTGTCTTTGTGTGGATGAGGCCTGAATGTTTGATTTTATAAGAGTTGTTGAATGTCTTCAAAGGGATTTCCCATTATAAAGCTCAATGGTTTGGATGTGATGTCAGTCTGGATCAGGTTCAGATGGAATTTAACCTTGATGGTAGAGACATGAGATACATATTATCCTGTGAAACTGGAAGTAAATCTGTAATGAAATGGCAGCAATATGATGTTAACTTACAAGATTTTTTGTAAGTTTCGGGATTTTTTTGGCATCCAGACAAATATATATATCACCACCAAAATCCAATCATTTTGAAGTTGAGCCGTTGAGCCTTTCTCCTAAAAATGTCAGCAAAATTCGTCCAGTAGTTTTTGAATAATCTTGCTAACAAACAAACAAATAAACAAACAAACAAACAAACATATACCAGCAGAAACACAACCTCCTTAGCGGAGGTAAGAAAGGATCATCTAGCATTATTATATCATTAAGCATTGATGCTATAATCTGGCATATTTACATCTATTGTTTTCTGAATAGATGTTTATTAAGGTGCCCTGTCCCTATTAAATAAATAAATAAATAAATAAATCTGGGAGAAGAGTTCTGATACTACAGGGCGTTCCACATTTGGCATGTTAGAATATATTCTCCAAAAAAAAGTTTTTTGGTTGATGATTTCCATAAATTCTTCACGCTGAGGAGGAGATTTTGGCTCGTAACTTTATGGGTTACCTGCATAATTAGCTACTCACTCCACAAGCATACATGGTTTAACAGTCCTGCAACAGATCGCAGCAATCAACACAAATTAAGGCAAATTAGCATGGTCTTGAAATCATAGCAACTTTTGTCAATCATCAGAGCTCCAACCCTCTGTCAGCTCCACACATCATCACTCTTTATTCCAACATCCTTCTGTTTAGAGGTTGTGCAGCACAAACAGCTCATGAATCACAGCTAAAGTCTGTGAAAAGCAGACACCTATGATTTTAATTTACATAAGTAACACTAAATATTACATTAATTGGATTGTTGAAGGCTTGTAATCTAAGTTCAGCTCGTTTTTAAAAAACTTGCTGTTTGCATTTTATCTTCAAATATAGGTGTTGATATAGGTGATGTTATAAATGCAATATGTGGGATTTTGTTTTTTAATTAAATCAGTAGTAACGTCTCAGAGTGGCCTTGGAGTGAGTGTCTTAGACAGAGTGGGAATACAGGAAGATCAGGGGTCAGTATACGCAGTATATCCAACACAGATTTTTTAACCTTAGCGGACAAGAAATTAAAAATTTGATCCTGAATTGAGGCAAAAATTGATTTGCTCATGCACTTGATGACATTAGATTTGTCTATTTAAATGTTGTCATTTATTTATTTTAATTCTTTTATTTATTAGACTCAGTTTTATTTCTTCACATTTAATCTACAGTATCAAGGTCTTTGTTATTTTTTAATTTTATTTATTTATTTATTTTTATGATGTATCTACTTTATTACTATTATTTTTTTTATTTATTTGATATTCATTTATTCTATTTTTTAATGTTTTTTAGTGTAGGGTTTGTTGTTCTTCTCATTGTTATTTAAGTTTTTTTGCACATTTCTTCTCCTGTTTATTCTCTTTTTTATGTAAAGCATTGTGCCGTACATATGCTGTATGAAAAGTGTTACACAAACAGTTTGATTGATTGATCGGTTGTGTAATAGTGACAGTTGCTGAAAACAACCTTTTGATTCTAAAAACAGCGACATATTAAACGATTTTGCTGAAGCTGTTTGTTATTCTCTATGAAGAGCTGTCAGTCATCCACAGATTGGCAGCAGTGTCCTCTGCTTTTGTTTAAAGGTTGAATCACTGCGACTCTGTTAAAGTTCTCGTCCTTTTTTCTGTTTGTTTGGAGCGTCTCTGCTCCTGCAGATGTTCCAGAGGTGGACGAGTCTAAACTCTGACACCTACGCCTGAGCTGCGTGCACAGTCAGGCGGTGGAGGGGTGAACGAGAAAACGTGTTTTTGTGTTTGTGAAATGAGCCTCACACTGTTCAGGTGCTGCAGATTTATTCTATTAACTCCTGTATTTGAGCAGGTGAAATCCAATTTGCATTTCCCTTAACAAAGTCCTCCCTTTCCTTCCCCGGGCGAACTTTTTACCCTGATTGATGCTAAAATTCATGTTTTCTGTTAATGCAATTTTGTGGTTTGAAAAGCAAAGACAGGACATAATAGCAGAGAGCAGGCCGGTCCGTCAGTCTTGTTTTGAGTACCTCCGACCTGCAGGAACTCTCTCTCCTCCCTCAGAGTCTGCAGAAATGTTTTTGTTCTGGTTCACACATGAGCAGGTCTCTAACTGTACCCATAACCCCCACCTGGGAGACCAAGCCCACCTCCACACAGCTTCAGCAGCCTGTTTCTGTTTCTGTGTTTGTGCAGGTACACCATTGATCGGCGCACAGACATGGACCGGGTGTTCAACGTCCACGCCGGGAACGGCTCAGTCTACATCCTCAGGGACCTGGACAGAGAGGAAAACCCGTGGCACAACATCTCCGTCATCGCCACAGAGTTCAGTGAGTCCACACCAACACGCTGACTCTCGCATTCTGTGGACAAAATTGGATTTCGTTTGGAGTAAAATAAAAATAATCATCCTTGTAGATGCTGTTAAAGTTAGAAAGCAACTGGAAAAACTCCCAGAGAGTGCAGACCTAACCTGACAAACCAGATGGACAGCTCCATATATCTGCCACAGAAATATTTCACTAGTCCATCTGGGTAGGAGCCCTTTAAATTTGTTTAAAGGGGCAGAACGTTAAAAAAACACAAACTTGTGATTGGACAATCGTTTGACTCGTCACATTCATCACAGACCAATCCACTTCAAGCTGGGTTGCCTTCTATAATGTAGCATACATAGCAGCTAATGTAGCAGCTAATGGCTAACAACAGTTAAAAACAGTTCATGGACATTAGCCATAGCGGCTAACTTAGCCGCTAACAGCTAACAACAGTTAATGACCAACTGTAATGATAAACTTGCAGATATCAACACCAGTCCAGACATTTTTTTTTTTGCCAAGAGCTCAAAAGTTTTTCCTAAAATTGACCTGATGATTTCATGGGACAGTCTGTTTTGAAAAACAACAGTTTATTCTTTTAAAAAGTACATTTTTTATTTATTAAGACGATGTTCATGGATAAACTCTTACATTTAAGGCAAGATTATCATATTTAAATATTGACAGACACTTTTGATATTTATTGATTCAACTTTTAGGCATTTATCTGCCAACACTGACGGTGTTTTGATAATATTTTGCATGCTAAGACTAAAGTGCTTCTGCTTGTTTGCTGCTTTTCTTCTAAACCTGTTAAGTTGTGATGAAAAACTGAAACCTCCTGTTTTGTAACAGCCAACAGAATCATATAAAGATGTAAAAATAAGAATGTAATGTACAGTAAATGTCAAACATCATAAAAGAGTACACATAACTGTTTTCTCGTTATAAAGACCAAATTAGTGCTGCAGATATTCTTACTGCATTTATAATGTCATTTATTTCTGTGCACCGAGATCTAAGTTATGACAGTTACTTATGCTTCAGAGTGTGAATTTACTCCCTTTAAATGACAGCTCCTGTAATTATAAAAGGATCATCATCCCCTTAATTGTTTCCCTGATGAGGTTTATTTATTTCCTGCACGTCATTCTTCATTTGAGACTTTGCGCTAGAGTAACACAAACATCTTAATTAGCCTCTCGTCCAGCCTGCCTGTCCCGGTTTTCATGGAAACGCCACACACACGTTTGTGATGTTCTTGGTGTGAAATTCTCCGTCTGCACTTCTGTGTCTCCCAGATAACCCGCGGCAGATCAGCCGAGTGCCCGTGTACGTCCGAGTGCTGGATGTCAACGACAACGCGCCGACGTTCGCCACCAATTACGAGACGTTTGTGTGTGAGAACGCTAAAGCTAATCAGGTGAGTAGCACTGAAGCCGTGGTCATGGTTTCATGATGATGATGATGGTGGTATTTCCACATTAAGGGATTAATCAGTAAGAAGGAGGACATTTTACTCCTGGTAACCTTTTACAACAATCAAAATGAGATAATGGGAGGTAGCGTAGCTCCAAACTGCCTTTAGACTGAGAATAAAACACTGAAGTTGGACTTTAACTCGACAACACAAAAGCAGAATTCCCTAATTTCTCCTGATACCAATATCATTAAACTTAAAAATTAGCTTTGCCATCTACCAGGAAAAGACTGCTTCTCTTTTTGCTATAAACTCTCCAAAAAAAGGCTAAAGCTAATTAATGCTTTTCACACTGGATTAGGATCAGTTAACCACTACTGAATCACCTCGCTCTATTCTCAGTTGATAGAAACCCCAGAGAGACTGCCAAAATGATTTAATGAAGTTGTTAACAGGGGTATTGATCTTTTCTGTGTTGTAACATAAAACAGAAAGTCATCAGCATAAAGCAAAACTGAACACAGTTTTGGAGGATTTCATCTTCTGATGCTTGTAGCCAGTGGTCCTATGATGATGATGACTAACAACAAAAACTAAAGAGATGGTAGCTCTGGAGAGTTTTGATGGATTAAAACTGTTTTGATGGGAAAATCATTTGTGTACTCTTGTCACAGTTGATGTAAAACTTTAGTAGTTATCAAGGTTCCTTAAAAAAGTCAATAGAAAGGGTGTGAATTCAATGGGATTTGAATGATTTAATAAGATTTCAGTGGCATATTAAGAGAGAAATATAGGCTATAAATATAGGTTAAAAATAGGTTATCTATAAATGCTATTCCTTAGCTTCGCGGTCGGGTCGGACAGGGCTGGACTGGCCTGGATTCTCAACTTCAGGAACAAGACAATTAAAACTAGAGCAAATTTATATTATTCAGACACGTCTTAGAGCACCAGGCTGTAAGTAGTGATATATAGACGGCTACAAAACTATGCTACTAAGTTTTCCAAAAATTGCTTGTTGTCACACATCAAAAACTACCGCTACGTAACTAGAAAGAGATACATTACCTCGTGGCTTTGCATTACCTCGCTCAATGTGGTCCACCAGTCATTCCCACAAAAAACCACAACAAACTGGAAAAATGAAGAAGCAAAACAACAGATGCTAAATATGATACATCATGAGTAACCAGTACTATATAATGCATAAATTTGGATATGTGATAAAATATTTTACTAACCTTAGATCACTGGTACGTGCTTTGTTTTTTGCAAGTCGTTAAAGTTCCTATTTAGCTATGATTGTGTCTCTAAAAATATTTTATGAGGCATTAAAACATAATTTATAGTATTGGTAAGAAAAACATATTTGGAAAAAAAGCTAATGATAATATATTTGAGCTTTAAAAACTGGTAAGCATTTGTTCTTTTATTGCATTAAAAAGAAGCTTAAATTAGCTTTAAATATGTGTCACGCTCATTTAGATCATTTTAAATTACTGTGTTTGAGTTAGAATTTTTAAGTGTAGGCATAATCCTTGGTTAAGCTTTATCTTTGTGTTTTTTGTTTATTTATATGTTTTTCTTTATTAACAGTGCCAACAATATGTAACAGTGTGGCCCTTGGGCACTTAAGCCAAATTAATGTGGCCCTTTTGGTATTGATAGCTGCCCACCCCTGCTGTAAGTTGTTGAAAAAAGAAGTTGTAAAGCAATGCAGAGTTCTGAGGAAGGTCTGAGCTGCATTCATTAGCATCACAACAAACACACGCTTTGGCTTGGGTCACGTCTTTACCACAGTCGCCGCGTGTGCTCATGGGTAGCAGAGTCTTTATGTCGCCGGAAATAGATTCTCCTCGTAGCACCTTTAACAAAAAAATAAAAATAAAAAAGGAGGACAATACTGTTGAGACATAGAAGGATGATTCAAGTACATTGTCTCTGATTTATACATCCATTTTGTACTTGTATGTATTCTGTCTCTTGTAAAATGGTGCAATATGTTTGATGTCCCTGATAAAAAATAAAGTAAAAAAAATCCCACAATAAAAAAACAAAAAGTGGCTCATCTTACCCCACTCTCCCCTACAGAGTGGCAGGTACTAAAATGTACCAACACCAAGATGTACATGCTTGTATCCTGCGTTGTACCTTTTTATGCCCAGTCCTGCCCGTTGATTTCTTAGCGTGCTCATTCCAAACTGAATCAGAGCTTCAGGAACGCTGCTTCTTACTCTTTGGCTCGAGAAGTCCTCAGAATACTCGTCTGCAGCAGCTGGAGCTCATCAGTAAGAGCTACTGTGGAGAAATCCACACTCCAGTCCTGAATCCACACTTTTATTTAGAAAGAAAATAAACATTCAAGCATTTAAAATAAACTCCTCAGGGTCTTTTGAGCGCTGATGGACCAGAAGCCAAACTGTGTTGGTCTAATAACAGTATTCTCCAAACTCTGAGCACTTCTTCTGGCGCCCCTGATTACCTCCCTTCATGCCTCCTAAAGTTGGTGCAGTTAAGCTAGAAAAACCATTTAGGCTCTTAAAAATACTCCTCAATTATAAAACACACTCCTCATGCCGAATGAAGCATTTTGGATTAATAGAAAAACATTAAATTGCAGGATTAGAGTGATGCAACGGGATGAAATCCTCTCTTAAAGGTTGCAGTTGTAAGAAGCAGGGCTAATTATAACTTCTTCATGACGAGTGGCTTATTATGTGGTTTTTAATAAGTGTTTTTGTCGACCATATTTTCTGTTAATAATCTGGACCTGGTTTACAGCTCGTGTGCAGAGTTTTAAGAAACATTATTGAAGGTTGTAAGTCTGTCCTTCGCTATCATCTGGCTCATTTTGTCAATAATGTTGCGTTCAGTTTAAATTATTGCCATAAAAGTGATGTTTGTTTAGGCAGTAAAGATCTTTGAATCACACTTTTCTCTACTATCCAGGCAACAAGAGAAAAACCAAACATCGAGGAGGCTGGGGTTTATTTTTTGTCAGCTTGTGATGAACTATTTGTTTTGATGAACTCCCTGAACGCCCAACGATGACTGCAGGCTGAATTAACAGCTGATGTTGGTGTTAATATGCAAATAAAAGCCACTAACAAGGTTTACTGTTGTTACTCTTGTTAATTAGGTGGTTTACAGCTCACATTTCTTTATGTATGTGACTTTAATATTGTGTCAACCAACTGAGAATATAAGAACACATTTACATTTAATGACACTCATGGTTTTATTAACCTTAAATATTGTTGTTTAATTAGTTTGTCAGATATGAAACAGGACAAATAATGTTCTATAATGCTGAATGATCATTAAAGAAGCATTGATTGGATATTTTGGGACGGAGTTTGGGCGAAATTCTTGGTTATATTATTCCTAATGATCCTTGATATATATTTTTAGGACTGATACCAGACAATGTAATAGGTGAAGAAGATAAATACCTGTTTAAGATCCAATCTATTGCAGCTAAGAAAGCCATTACAAGAACTTGGCTGAGTTCTGAGCCACTGGCTGGACTTTGTAGAAGAAATAGACCTACAGTTTACAAATTAAAACAGAGCGTTATACTGTAAGATGGTCAAAAGAATAGAATAGAACTTTATTTGTCATTGCAACAAGTACAACGTAATTGCAAAAGCCCTTCAGTCAGTGCAAAACAGTGTGAGAGAAATACGATAAAGTACAGTGCAGACATAGGATAAGAAATAAAAATAAAATAAAATAAGATAAAAATATAATAAAATAATAAAGGTAAGGTACAGAACACGGCAAAAAAATGGCATCTTCTTGTAACAAAGTAGTGTTTGTCCCCCTTGCACAGTTGTTCTTATGATTTTGTCACTGTAAATGGAAAAATTAAGTTTATAAGGGAGTATAGATTATTTTTAATCGGTTTAAATGGCTTGAAAAATGATTTTCAGGAAGACACCAGGCTCTCATTTTTCTATCACCTCTTCTATAAACTATATTTGTAGAGAATTTCCACTAAAAATCTTTCAAGCTATGGCAGAAGAGCACTTAAATTGTGACATTTCAAGCTATTTTTTGGACTTACACGACATGATTTGCAATAAATAACTGGAAACTTCCACAGCGGTGCGTGCATCAGGCGACGGTACAACAAACTACCATGTTTCTAGGTAGAAGTTGAGTTGTGCCTTTTAGCCAGTCTGTGTGGCATTAATTAATCAGATCAAGGATGTTCTTCTTCTGCTTAGGTTTACCGTTGGGTACTTGACTGTACACTGTTCAGAAACCAGACTATGTACCTGCTATTTAACCCATAGTGGAGCCCTAACAGGTGCCATCGCGAGTTGGATGCAGTTTATTGTCATACCCAGGACAAAATGTTTACACTGTCTGCCAAAAAAAAAAAGTCCCCATCTGGATTTAACTAAGCAAACAGGTACAAGCCTCCTATTGGATAATTACTGCATGGGTGATAATCAAGTTATTTAACTCCAGCGGATGCAACGAGCAGCTTCTCATTTCTTAAACAACCATGTCAAAGACACATCCTGTGGTCGTGGAAAGATGTTAGTCTGTTTTTCTAAAATTGCTTGTTGTCATACATCAAAAACTACCGCTACGTAACTAGAAAGAGATACATTACCTCATCGCTTTGCATCCTGTAAGTTGTTGAAAAAGGAAGTTGTAAAGCAATACAGAGTTCTGAGGAAGGTCTGAGCTGCATTCATTAGTATCACAACAAACACACGCTTTGACTTGGGTCACGTCTTTATGACAGTTGCCGCGCGTGCTCATGGGTAGCAGAGTCTTTTCACCTTTAAACCAAAACCAACACTGTCTGTTTTTTGCCATCCTCTTTCTCACCCTTTATCTGGTGTTAAGCTGGTGTTTGCTGCTTGTTCATCACCTCCTGTTTCTCGTTTCAGAGGATACAAACGATAAGTGCCACGGATCCAGATGAGCCTCTAGCAGGACACAGATTCTTCTTCAGCTTGGCCCAGGAGGCTGCTGGGAAGGCCAACTTCTCTGTGCGCGATAACAAAGGTGATGATACTCTGTGAGGCTCTGCGGTCATCAGATTAACTTTAATCTTCTGTATAATGTTCCCATAAGGCACTCACGTCCACTGTTAAAGCTAAACACATCTACTCTTAAAGCACACGCTGGATGTTTCTAAAAGCTCGCCCTGAGACAGATTTGATTGAGGCGTCCACTCAGGTTATCGACTTCAGCCGGGTAACGCGATCCCCTCCTGTTTTCAGACAACACAGCCTGGATCCTGACGCGCAGGAACAGCTACAACAGCCTGCAGAAGAGCATCTACCACGTGCCCGTGGTCATCTCAGACGGAGACTTCCCCATGCAGAGCAGCACCAACACGCTAACCATCAGGGTGTGCACGTGCGACCGCGAGGGCAACATGAAGCTGTGCAACGCCGAGGCCTTCACAGCCCGGGCGGGGCTCAGCACGGGCGCCCTGGTGGCCATTTTGCTGTGTGTCATCATCCTGCTCAGTGAGTACAGGCCGAGCGTGTGCCGCAGCTCCATCATGTAAATGTTTGTTTGTCGGTCTGATCCATATTTAAACGGGTGGCTTCACTGGAAATTAGATTTCTCTCTCAAATGATAGACTCGGGCGCTCTCCTCTTTTCTGATAAATCTCGCAGGTGTTAAAGAGACAGGTTTCTCTTTCACTGTTTAATTTGATTCATCTCTTCCTGTGGGCGGATGACCACAGCTGACATGTTAATTTGATTTCAGCAGCAGAGATCTGCAGCAGCTCTCGCCGAGGGAGCGTCATCAGAGCTAACTCTGAGCTGCAGAGTAAAAACACAGGTGCTTTTGTTAGGATTAAACTTTTGCTTGATGCAGCTGCTTCGGCTCGTGCACGTCTGTCACAGCAGAGATGTTAAAGTGATCATCAGTCATATCAGAGTATTGACAAAATGTCCTCCAGTATGCAGAGACACAGTCAGTCTGTGAAGCTACACTGTAAAAAGGTTGTTAATTTTACAGTAACTTACTGGCAACAAGTTCCTGTGAATGTCTTCACAGTAGCATAACTCTATCTTTTCTTTTTTTTATTACTAAAACTCCTCCACATTGTTCTTACCAGACGGCAATAATAATGCACAAGGCAAGAAACAATCAACTACCAGAAAACCTTCAAAGTCTGTTTTGTAACCGTAAAGGAGGTTACAATCTGAGGGGTGAAGACAACTTTAAAATATGAAGTAGACGCACAAACATTAAAAGTTTCTGTGTATCTGTTATCGAGGTGAGCATATGGAACAGTTTAAGAGAGGAAATGAAGAAATGTTCAAGTAAAAACAAGTTTAAAAAAATGTACAAAATGATGATTTTTGGAAGATACCATAATGAGGAGAGTTAAGTAGTCTGAAAATATTATATGGTTATTATTAAAAATAATGATGGTATGAGAATTCTGTATATCTGTGTGGAATTATAATTACTATTGTGGATGGAAGTTTTCTGTTGCAATGTCCAAGCATGAAATAAGGCTGCATGGACACAGTTGTCTATGAGTATATGTACAGTAAGTGCACAACATCTGCATTTGTTCGGAAATAATTGTTTTGGTAAAGGGGTGGGAATTAATACGTTTTTACTTCATCCCACTCCTTTTCGAATCTGTCATTAGATAATGTCTGTTTGTTTTGATTTGTACTTTTTTCTGTCTTTGACAATGATTTTACTTTAACCTCATGTTCGAAATAAATTTCAATCAATCAATCTTAATTTCCAGCTAAATTAGTCTGTCTACTACTGTACTTTTATTCAAAGCATCATTACTGTCTTCAATTTACAGAATATTTTCAAAAACTAACTGTTCCTTCATTTACAGTATCATTGCCTTATTTATTGCACATTTTAACGCATATTACCCTACAGTAAACTTACTGTATTTTGTTTGTATCTTTCAATATTTTTAACCATTTTATTGATCATTTCTTGGAAAGGTATCATTTTGCTAAGAAAAAAATCATTTAAATATTTTATCCAAAAAATGCATTTGCTCAAACTGAAACTCAAAGATGTGAAACATACTTAAAGCAATTTTGCTTGCAGTTGGTTAGTTTTTATGATCCCAGAAAAGTTGAGCCTCACATGGCAGATTCACCGTGATGTCCAGAAAAGCAAGCTGCACTGTAAAGAGGTTGTTGTAAGTTTTACAGTAACATATTGGTAACGAGATGCCAGTAAGTTAACTCTAACTTAATTTCCAGCTTAATTACTGTATTTGTTTTAATTGTTTTGCTACCGTACTTTGATTCACAGTGTCATTACTGTCTTTTAATTTACAAAATAATTACTGTATTTTCAAAAATAGCATCCTCACTGTTTCTTCATTTACAGTATTGTTGCTTTATTTGTTGTACATTTTAAGTGCATTTTAAACCACAGTAAACTTACTGTATTTCATTTGTATCTTTCTATATTTTTTAACTATTTAACTGATCATTTCTTATAAAGATATAATTTTGGAAAATCAGTTAAATATTTTATCCAAAAAATATATTTACTCAAACGCAATTTTGCTTGCAGTTGGTCAGTTTTCATGGTCCCAGAAAAGTTGAGCCTCACATGGCGACTGCAGCCAAATCTGTCTGCAAGGGTAGTTAAAAGGACAGATATATGGACGTCATAAAAAGTTACTTTATCAGCATTTATCTGTTTTTGAAGTCAGAGGAAACTGGAAATACTAAACACAGAATTAGAGCAGGTTTCAGATACTTTTTGATGCAAGTAGAATTTATTTACTTATTATTATCTATTTTTTAAATGCTAGACTCTGCAGCTCTAATGTTGAGATGTTAATGTTGATTTAGATGTTTAATGTTAGTTTTAGTTTATATGACATCTGTGTTGGACTGTCAGGCGATTGATGACGTACGCCACACAGTTACCGAGCTAAGTTTGATTGAGTCCAGATTCTGCAGACACAATTATTTTTCTATACATCATGCAGTATAGCTTCTGCTGCTAGACAGAAAAACCTTCGACCGCAGTGCACAGATGAGCTTCACGGACTTCGCTCATGTACCATGATGCTGCACGAGGTAAACAAGCTGCTTCTCCAGCACAGAATGTTCGCCGCCGTGCTCTTAAACTCTTACACCATGCTCCTTTGTGATCTTAAGCAGCAGTGGCCCTGAGCAGAGAGAAAATACATAATGCATCCTTGTGGTAGCTCAGCCTGTTCTACAAAGTCAGACAAAGTCCCTGAACATCAGTGAACGCTCATGCAACATCAACTATTCCCCCTGGACTCCGGCTGGCCTTCAGAACAAGGCGAGAGAGCAAAGAAACAACAGCAAAAGTCACCAAGTCTTTGTTTTTCTCTCCTCTCTCCCCGCAGTGATCGTGGTGCTGTTCGCTGCCCTGCGGAGACAGAGGAAGAAGGAGCCTCTGATCATCTCCAAAGAGGACGTCAGAGACAACGTCGTCAGCTACAACGATGAAGGCGGCGGAGAGGAGGACACGCAGGCCTTTGATATCGGCACGCTGCGCAACCCGGAGGCCATCGAGGAGAGCAAGCAGCGGAGGGACATCGTCCCCGAGACGTTCTACCCTCCGGTTCGGCGTCCCGTCCTCCCGCCGACGAGGGACAATAACGGGGACGTGAGAGACTTCATCAACCAGAGGCTCCAGGACAACGACAGCGACCCCACGGCGCCGCCTTACGACTCCCTCGCCACCTACGCCTATGAGGGCAACGGCTCAGTGGCGGAGTCCCTCAGCTCGCTTGAATCCGTGACGACCGAGGGCGATCAGGACTACAACTACTTGAGCGAGTGGGGACCGCGGTTTAAGAAATTGGCGGACATGTACGGGGGTGACGACAGCGACAGGGATTCCTAACGAGAGCCTGGCACACACGAGGAGAAAGAGCGTCAAAATGTTGGAGACTTCCGGGCAATTCGGGCTCACGTGTGGCGAGGAAAATGGCGAAAGGACCGAGAAATGAGCGCTGTGCTCTTTCACCGCCATCGATCACCATTCAGTTGTCCCTCCAGGTGACCAGACGTAGGCTTTGTGTGTCCAGTCAGTGTTAGTTGCGTTTTTGCGAGGGTGCAGTAAAATACAGACTCTGTGTTCAGACTCTTTTTGTGTGTATATGGGTGTACATGATGCCCAAATATATATAAACCGATATTTCCTTTTCGTTTCTTTTTCCAAAGCTGCGTGGGACGGACACCTTCAACGAGCAGTTTTGTAAAACCAACAGATATGCCTATGTATTTTTCAGTGTTTCTGGGACAAAAACATGCTGCATATTGTGAGTTCTATCTTAGCTTGTGTACGTATGGTAATATGAAACATTACGCTGTACAGTTGTTTTTTTATTTTACAGGGATTTTTATTGTCCAAATGGTTCCCTCCTGTCAGTGATGGCTGCCTCACATAAGCCACGTGTGTCCCAGCCAGAAGTGCTTAAAAAATTAAAAAAGAAAAAAAAAACCTTGACTCATTTTAGATGTTGGGAACCTTTGGAAGCATTCCCACTGCAGAAACAAGGACCTAAATATGGTTCCAGGAACCTTATATTGCCCCTAAAAGTTCCTGCTTTGGGATTGTGCATCCAAAAGTACATGGATTTAGTGGTTGAGGCCTTCTGTGTGATATAATCTCTGATAAAGTTGAGTTCTAGTAACTAATCAAATTAGTCTTCAGGTCATGATAGCCGTAAAGTCTTTCCAAAATGATGTGAAAAGTTATGAGTAGATGTTACAAATTCAAGAGCAGGATTAAGGAACTTCAGGCCACGTTTACAGGACAACAATCCTTTTTTATTTAAAAAAAAAGATCTGCATTGAGAGATCATTTTAAAAACAGAAGCTGCCCACAAGGATCTGCAACATCTCAAGTGTACACATGAATGTTCATGCACTACATGCCAGCCCAGTATTTGGCATATTTTTGGGGAACTTTTCCATACTTGATCCCTAAACTTCCAGTATGAATGACTGCATGAAGTTACCCTCAGTCTTGTTGATCGTTTGGCTCCCATTTCCTCAATCTTGATACATGTCAGCAGCAGAGCTCCGCACTGGTTCGCTGGAAGTACACCTCAGGTATATTTTCAGCAGAAACTGCTTCAATGATTCGTCAGTCTCAACCGAGCACAAAGGCCCAAAACAGTAAGTAAGGGGGTAAGAGTTCCTAAGTAATTTCAAAGTACAGTAGGAGTAGTGTACATAAAATCAAATGAAAGAGCAAATCAACTCAAAGGAAAATGGTGTTCCCAAAACAATATTTGGTTTCATTTTCAAAAAAGTTATGAATGGTTCAACCTTTAAATGTTCTGCAGTCTTGCCAACAGCCTCTAGCTGAAACTGAGGCAGGCGCTAACTTCCAGGGCCAAAAGTGCCAAAGGCTGCAGTTTCTCGAGTGTCCACTTGAGGCTGGTTGCAGGAACCCTGGAGGTGTTATGATTGTGTGTGATAAACAGGCTGTTCATACGGCCTAAATATACACTGTGATCGAGCAATGTTTTTCCCTTTGCCAAGGAGGTTATGTTTTCGGCGGCATATGTTTGTTTGTTAGCATGATTATTCGAAAACTACTGGATGGATTTAGCTGAAATTTTCAGGAGACGTTGGTAATGGTCCAGCTTAAAAATGATTCGATTTTGGTGGTGATCCAGAAAACTGTCATTGGCAAACTATTGTTTTTCCTAAATAACTATCTAACTAATAAAGATCATCATGGAACTATTGCTATTAGATTTAACAGAAATGTGTAAGCTACCTTGGCAGAGGTTTGCGCTCTTAGAGTGCTTTCTAGTTTTTATTTTGCACTTATTTTTCTTTTCTTTTGGATATCTGGGTTTGGAAATGGGGGCATGCTTGGTTCAGATGGCCTACAGGAGGGAACCTGGATTTGCTTGGGAGAGGACCAAGACCCCCTCGTTTTCAGGCAGATCAGGGTTCAGTTCTTTGGTCTGCATCTTTCACACAACCCAAATCAATACAACTTTCCCAAAAAGTGAACCAGAGTGAGGTGATCCAGACCAAATGTGAGACATGATCTATATCCACAGATCAACCTTTAAGTTCTGCTGTTAACATCTGCAATTTACCTTGGTGTGAGTTGCTCACACAGATATTCAGTTTTTAATGAACAATTTGATGTCCTTAACTACTTAAAGGATATATCATTGACCTACTTATCATGGCTTTAGACTGACTCTTAATAGGGCTGGGTATCGATTTGATTCGACATTACAAGGTCTCAAAACGATTCGATTCACGATTCAAATCCATATTTATTCAGTGTGTGATATCTCAGTTAATATAATGCTGTAAATTTAAGAGGTAACCTTTTGATCTGGTAAATTATTACTTTTTTTACATTAGGAACTGAACCTAAAGCAGTTACATTAAATCAATGCATATTCTGCATATGACTTGTTTTTTGTCCAACTTGTCTTTTTCTTTGTGCTTGTTGAATCTAATATACGTCTAACATCAGCTTTTAAACTTAAACATTTTTAGCATTGAGGTGCAAAGATATCCTTGTACCAAAATACATATGCAAAAGTCCACAGTGGATTCCCATTGGATGATAGTACAAGAGTTAACAGGCAAGTAGAAAGTGTCCGCAGCACCATGCCCGACAATAGAAATATAAAATTGTGCAAATAATCAGAGAGCAATGAAAGAAAAAGGAAATAACCCACCCAAACAACATCCAGGCCCCTATCTACATGAAAAAATCCTAGAAATCCTAGTTATTCAAGCATTTATGAAGGCTGCTTATTACAGTAGACCACATCCCAATGACAGAGTCCTTTGCTCCGTGGACACGGGCGATGGATATCTCTAAATAAGCAATGTCCAAATGCAAAAGAATCCAAGCCCGAACAGACAGACAATGAGGGGGTTTCCAGCGGGTAGCCACCAACTTTTCACTCCCGCCATGTTTGTTTGAGTAACATCTCACGAGATCTTGCTCAGTGGAAAGCAGCGCTAAACGCAGATCACGCGAGACGAGCAGGGTTGATACCACGGGCTGCTTCTCTGCACGTCCAATGAAGAAAAAACTATCCACGTTAATAGATCGATCTTTGGATTTTATGGATCGATTATGAACCACTTAGAGGGAAATCGATTAAAATCTGTAAAACAGATTTTTTAAACCCAGCCCTAACTCTTAACCCTGATGTGCTTGAATCTTTGGCAGTTTTCTCCACAATGGAGACGATGCAGGTATCAAACTTCCACCCTGATACCCCGCCTCAGGCCCCCCATATGCAGACCCTAAAATTCCATTAAAGGTGATTGTTTCAGCTGAAGATGTAAACGTGGCCTTGATTCCTTCAGAAAAGTTTCATGCAGAAATTCAACCTTGGTTGTCACACACAGTTGGTGACAAGTGGCGAGCTCACACTGAAGCGCTGGTGAAGGAATGTGGGTTTACAGCCACAAAAAAAGCACCTATTCGTCATTTGTTCAGTAACTGAATTTTCATCTCCACACAGCTCCGAGCCGTCGCTGCGAGGCGAGCCAAAATACCAAATATTTCTTTATTGAGCTGAATGTCTTCAAAATCATTTTGTGTGTGCAGCCAACACTCGGGCTGAGAAATGAACTCCACAGGACAGTGTTATTTTCTACCATACATTGATAAAAATCACCAATCTTATGTGAAGCCGGCTCACTTAGAGGAAAATACTGGTCCTGCTGGGATTTCTTCTTCTGCTTGTTTTTCTCGGGCGCAGATGTGTGTGAATGTCTCAGTCTGTGCAGCAGGTGAAGCCACAGAGGCTCGCCAATGAAACATGCCATTGAGCCTGAAAGTGAGGTACTAAACTGTAATGGATCAAACATTCTGTGGACTGTTCGCATTAAAAATCCATCACAGTTTTGATTTTGTTGTTCTCTGAATGGTTTGGTCTTTCTGTTTGGATAATGAGGAACTAGAGGAGTACTCATGAGCGATGGCACATATGGGGAGAGTCTTTGCATGCTTTCATGGATTCATCCATTGATAAAGCATCATATGAATCAAAATACTTGCCTTAAAATTATATTTAAAAAAACTTCACAATGATAACTTGTTTTTGGGGGTCTTTAATGGAAATATGGTATCACATGCCATGAAATGGTCTATAAATTATGACATATAAACTGTGATATTGATTATTGGACCACGACTCTGCAAACATCATGGTTCCTCAATCGCTGAATTAACTACATGGTCGTTTCATTCATGACTGCGCTCATACTTCTTTTTCATTTTTGATTAATGTGTCAAAACACACAAGACAGATTTATACTAGTAAAAACTAGATTTATTGAATCAGTCGTGAGTGAAAAGTGTGTCTAATGTCAGTGTTAGCAATGCTAGCCTTCGTACCTTCTAAAAGTTTAAGGACTTAGTTTGGGTTTTTTTGAAGTGGAGTTTCTTGAGGCCTATAGAACTTGGGGGCAAATAAAGGGACTTGCAAGTCTTGTCCCTGGGGGGAGATATCAGGATGGAACATAGTCGGTACAAAGAAGTACCTGGTGCCTCTGAAAGCATCACAATTAACCGACTTGTAGATGACTTTAGCTTCTGATGGCGGAGGGTACTGTTGAGCCAATGGAGTTTTTTGAGTCATTTTAACCTATAAGTGGGTTAATTAGGAAGCCTTTGGCTGCACCACGGTACTGCAATGTACCGCCTACAGTCTGATAAAGCTCTAAGCTCCTTTATTTACACTCTTATTTTCTATTGCCATCAGTCTCCTTTACCCTGCTTCAGAAGCGAACCCTTAAAAGTTCGTTTCTCCATTCTGAATGTGCTTTCTTTCTTCTCCAGTCAGGCTGTTACATGAATATTACCCAACACTACTAATGGAGAAATCTAAACAGAGCACTTGGACCAAAATCTGGTGCCTGTTTATGACCATTCAGTCGTCTAGCCATACATGTCCCCACTCCATATATTTGTATTAATATGTTTCAACAAATTAATACAAGTATTTTATGTCAAGTCATGCAAAGAGTAAAAGTTCATTTGCTCTGGAAAAGTCACTTTCCAAGAGAGTCTTACTCAAGCCTTAAATCTGATTACGCAGCATTCACGCGATGTTTTAGAAGCTTACTAGCGGGAAACGTTGAGCCACATTTAGCTTGGTCAGGGCTACGCAGAACTAGGTAAACTCTTATGTCCATCAGGTTGAAAATGTCCAACATTTGATCCAAAAGGCTCCTAAACACCAGCGAGAGTCAACCTCCACTTAACTTCACCGTCCTTAGTTACACCCGCCTCCATTTTTAGCACTGTGAAGCTATTTTAGGCTTACATTCCTATAAGTCGAGCAAGCTACCCATGCATGGGTCCATCTACAATAAGGAGGGCATCATAAACCACAACAACACTTCTCACTGTAGAAAGTCATTTGACCATAAAACTGATATCAGTGATTTTAACTGCAGTCCAGCTCTACTAGACTTTACTAGTGAAGCAAAATCTTCTACTATAAGACACTTTTGTGTTACTAGTAGTACTAAGTAGATTTAAAAATGCTACTAACGTTTCAGTGGATGATTTTTCTTGAACAGTCAGATTTACTTGCGCACTAAAGCACCAAAAAGCTTCACTATTAAAATAAATTTTTGTTTACTACGTTAACTCAAAATATTTCACGAGTAGAGCTAGTAGACTGTTTTTGGCCTACTAGTAGTTCTAGTAAAGCCAAGAGATTCACTATTATTCCTAGTGGACCTAATGCAAATGAAGAGGGATTATAACCAAATCCAGCACCTTGACTGGTTGTAATATTTTTGAAATCCAATGGAAAGCCTGAATTTGCTTTTCCTTGCCCACTGATTAGCTTATAAAGCTTCCTACTAGTACAAGTGAACATTTTTGAGTCTAGAAATCGTACTAGTAGGCCCAAAACAGTCTACTAGCACTACTAGTGACACTTTTTGCTTCCCTCGTCAAGTCTACTTAGGCACTAGTAAACCAAAATTGAGTACAAGTAGAACTGAACTATGGTTGATATCACAGACATCAATTTATGCTCAAACAGCTTCTACATCTCTCAGCCTTAAAAACACTCTATTACCAAAAGTATTCGCTCACCTGTCTTGACTCACATATGAACTTTAGTGACGTCCCATTCCTAATCCATAGGGTTCAATCTGACGTGGGTCCACCCTTTGCAGCTACAACAGCTTCAACTCTTCTGAAGGCTGTCCACAAGGTTTAGGAGTGTTTATGGGCATTTTTGACCATTCTTCCAGAAGAGCATTTGTGAGCTCACACACTGATGTTGGACGAGAAGGCCTGGCTCTCAGTCTCTGCTCTAACTCATCCCAAAGGTGTTCTATGGGGTTGAGGTCAGGACTCTGTGCAGGCCAGTCAAGTTGATCCACAGCAGACTCTGTCCTCCATGTCTTTATGGACCTGCTTTGTGCTCTGGTGCACAGTCATGTTGGAAGAGGAAGGGGCCAGCTCCAAACTGTTCCCACAAAGTTGGAGCATGGAATTGTCCAAAATGTCTTGGTGTGCTGAAGCATTCAGAGTTCCTTTGACTGGAACTAAGGGGCCAAGCCCAGCTCCTGAAAAACACCCCCACACCATAATCCCCCCTCCACCAAACTTTACACTTGGCACAATGCAGTCCCACAGGTATGGTTCTCCTGGCAACCTCCAAACCCAGACTGGTCCATCAGATTGTCAGATGGAGAAGCGTGATTGGTCACTCCAGAGAACGCGTCTCCACTGCTCTAGAGTCCAGTGGCGATGTGCATTACACCACTGCATCCACGCTTTGCATTGCACTTGGTGATGTGAGGCTTGGATGCAGCTGCTCGGCCATGGAAACCCATCCATGAAGCTCTCTGCACTGTTCTTGAGCTAATCTGAAGGCCACATGAAGTTTGGAGGTCTGTAGAGATTGACTCTGCAGAAAGTTGGCGACCTCTTCTCACTATGCGCCTCAGCATCCGCTGACCCCGCTCCGTCAGTTTACGTGGCCTACCACTTGGTGGCTGAGTTGCTGTGGTTCCCAAACACTTCCACGTTCTTATAATCCAGCTGACAGTTGACTGTGGAATATTTAGGAGTGAGGAAATGTCACCACTGGATTTGTTGCTCAGGTGGCATCCTATCACAGTTCCACGCTGGAATTCACTGAGCTCCTGAGAGCGACCCATTCTTTCACTAATGTTTGTTAAAGCAGTCTGCATGCCTAGGTGATGATTTTATACACCTGCGGACACGAAGTGACTGGAACACCTGAGTCTGATTATTTGGATGGGTGAGCGAATACTTTTGGCAATATAGAGTATATCTACACAAACACAGCACACTAAGTTTGATTAGTTCTCATTAGGGCTGAACAATTAATTGCAAATTAGATTAAATCGCAGTATTGGCTTGTTGCAATTTTCATATTGCAGAAAGTTCAATATTTTTAGCCCAAAATGTGTTGAACATTTTGGCATTGTGATGTAGTTTTTTGCAATTTCATGCCTATTTTTTTTTTTTTACCTCTATTCATGCACCTTTTCCCCCACTTTTGGACCATTTTTAACCCCGTTTTCACAACTTTCTGCCTATTTTGCCCCCATTCTTTTTTTGGCCACTGTCAGAACCATTTTTGGAATTTTTACATGGTTTTTGAAATTTAATTTCAAATTTAATTTCCAATTTTGCTGCCATGATCAATTTCCCAAAGCAACACTTGGTTTTTTTTTCCCAATTTTTCCCCATTTTTTTCAATTTCATACCTATTTTGCTTCTGTTCTTCACTTCTCCACTTTTTCTCGAATCTTTTATCCTTAGATTAATTTAATGTCATATTGGTTTTACTATTAAAAGATCTACTGCTTAAGTTTGTTTAAGAATACATAAGATCAGGAACATTAAAACAATAGCAGAGTAAATTGCAATATTGGGGGAAGAATCGCAATTCGATTACTTTCTCTAATTGTTCAGCCCTAATTCTCATAGTTAGAAAACAGGTGTGAATGCAGCTTTAGGAGGGTGTTTCCAGAGCCCAGACAGGAACATGTTTCATTGGATCAACTGTAGTGGCCGAGATAATCTAAAACGTGGGGTGTAATCTGTTGTTAAAAAGGAAGGTAAAGGGTGAAGCTCCACATGTTAGCTTGTTTGATAGAGATCTGATGTCCACAGAGGGTCAGGCCCTGCGTGCTGAATGTATAAAAACCTAACAGGACATTTCAGAAGAGGGCAAAGGCCACCAGAACCTCCTCTTCTCTCCGTCTTCTGTCCACTGCCCTCCATAACATGAGCTGCACCCAAAGCCGGCCCGATTGTCCAGGCTTTAGCTCTGATTTCCTGAGGGACGTTCTGCTTTTTTTCCCCCATAAAGACGAGCTTATCAAGCAGCGTCTGACCTTTGAGTGTTGAGGAATCAGCTTCTTAAACCCAGAGGTGTGTCCTCGGCTCAGGGAGAAGGTCAGAACATTATCCTGCGGTCACACACACACACACACACTTCACCTCTTTAATGCGATTTAGGAAACAAATAATGAAAAAAAAGCAATATTGTCAAATTACTTTAAGGCGTTCAAAATATGAGGACTTTTGCGAGCGTCAACAGGAGGCTGAAACAAGCTGCGGCCTCACTTCAGCTAAAGGCCAGCCTGTGAAGAGCCTGACATTTATCAGACATTTGAAAACAGTAACAACAAAACACAACGGCATAATTGCCACTTTTTCTCTGGGCGCTCTGAAGCAGGCTTGACATGGAGGTGATGCAGCACATTAAACAATCGGACTGATAGAAACACAACGGGTGGAGAATTCTTTACGGGAGCAGAATGTATGCCCCCCCTCACGCACACACACTCTTGTTTTGTTTATTAGCTTGTTGCTGGAGCTCCTTGGTTGTGAAAGTGGCCGTTTTCAGGCTGCGCTGATAAGCATTTAATGGGTTTAGAAGCCCCTTCGCTCCTCTGCCCGGAGGTACCACGTCAAGTCTCAAATGGAAATCAACGTGACAGCTGCACCCGCGAAAAAAGCTTCTCTTCTGCAGCCTTCACTATTTTTCTGTCTTCATGCGAAGTGTCAGCGTGTCGCCATTACCGAGACGTGCTTATGGGAGTGTAATTACCTCCCAGCGTCGGCGCCATGCTCGGCTAAGATAAGAGGGAAAGAGTCGACTGTGGCGTACGGCGTCGAAAGGGTGTTTGTTTTTTTAACTCATTACGTTGCAGGAACTTTAGTGGTGACGCTGATGTCCTCTTTTCTCCACGTGCGGTAGATCCGTGGTTGTTGGTGTGTAGAAATGGCCGCTCCTCTCTGTCGGTGACAATGTGATTGAGCCGTGGAGTTTTTGTCGATGTAGAAACAGTCTGAGAGGTCGTGGTAGTGTGAAGGGGGCCTTACGTCATCGGCCGCTCATCGATCTGCTTTGTAAAACGTGATATTTTGTACTGAATATTTATATGACACAATTAAACATCTTTAAAAATCAATGGCTCTGCTCTCTTTTCTCCACAGTCTTCAGCAAAGTATCGATAAAATAGCAAGTTTGTCAAATTTCAAGTCAAAAATATCGGTAACACTTTCTATGAAGCCCACATTTATAGTGCCTCATAACTATATGAGGCTTATAATGAACTCATTATAAGTGATATAATGTTTTATTACTGTTGATATAGTGAATCATAAAGCATTATGAGTGTAGTGTTCATGAGTATTCATGGAACAAGTCTTTATAATTCATTATAAATGACTTTATAATGTTTTATGACCGTTGATATAAAGCATCATGAAGCATTATGTTTGCTTATAAGTGTAGTTATAAGGCATTATGAGACATTATAATGCATTACAGATGCCGTTATAATGCATCATAAATGTGGGCTTCATAATAGTGTTACCAAAATATCCACAGTACTTGCTAAAATTTCATGTTCATTGACCAGTCCAGATAACCCTTTAACTCCCAGCTTTATGGTTTAGCAGAGGTCAGTAAACTCATGAATATGTAATGTATTAAAAATTCACAACTCATTGTTTTTGTCATTTTTTAGGACAGAAAAAAACAACCAAATAAGCGATATTCTCTTTGTGTGTGATTTAAAGGTTCAAGAAGCTAAAAACTGTTTTTATTACTACCAAAATTGTTATTTTAAATATGTAACCACTTACTGATATGATTTATATATATGAAATCTGTTATTTATCTTAAACATTTTTAAGTTATTCTGATCGCTACTTTCCTGACAAACATTTTTGCCTTTTCTGACGGATTTTGCCCCAAATATTCATGCATTTTTATGTCATCACATGATCAAATATTACTGTTTAATATAACTGTTTAAACCTTTAAATCCCACACCAAAATGTCTGGTGTTTGGTTTGTTTGTACTTTTTTTTGTTCCCTATGATATTGACAGAATCACATCAATGATCTGATTTGTTCTTTTCTTTAAAATATTTCATATCCCTGAATTTATTAATGACCTCTGCCAATCAGTTGAGCTGGTAGCTAATGGGTTAACAAAAATAAAGCTCTGAAAATACTGTACTTATGAGAAAATATCTACCAATGAAACAGGCAAATTAACTTCTTAAGGGTCTTAAAATCAGGTGTAAAAACTTCAAGTACGTGTACAATTCATCTTGCCACGCTGGCAGATGTTTTAACTTCTTACAAGCAATTCAGGGTTTAATTTTTATTTTTAAATCCTGAACTAAGACCTGTAACTGGCAATTTTGGCTAACAGTAAGTCTAGTGGGATTTTATAATTAAATTGGATGTAAAAACTTCCTGATATTTGAGTTTTTACAGTGTAAATCTTCCAATTTGATGATTTTAATGATCAGTGGGAGTAAAAGCACAGTCAGATATTTTAATATGCTTCTGAATTTCAGGTTTTGTTTTCAAAAGGCAGCAGCTGGATGCTACTCACCTTGTATTTACTCACATTGATGGAAAATAAGGAAACTGCTGCTCCTTTGAATGTCCCCATTCAAATAAAAAGGGCCTCTGTGGTGAAGTAAAAATAATCTACCCCGTGGTATCAAATAGGGTTCATGCCAACGAGAAGGAAATCTCACTATCTCACTTTACCTTCCTTCCTTTTTTTCTTTTGTCAGAACAGTTCCTCTCTTTCTGTGAAGAAACTTATGTGGTTACCTTTCAAAATGTCTATTTTCCTTTCAAAATAAAATCATCTTTTGTTTCGTTCATTCTTCCCAACAAGATCTGAGCAAACAATAGTATAAATTACAACAGAAAAAAAACTTCCTTTAAAATTTGACAACTCGCAGACACCTTTAAGATGCATTTTACTGTCATAAAAATAAGACTAGAAAAATCGAGGGTGAATTCTCCGATTTATTATGAGACTTCCTGCCTAATTAAAGTGAAGTTAACCCTTGTAACCTCTGGAATTTTAGGCATCTTTCAGTCTAACTGATATTTGCAATAATTTTCAACAATCTACATAAAAAGTTTGACTATTTTTGATCATTTTTTTCCAGAACAACTTGGGTAGTCAGCATATTTATGCTGCTATGATGCCAGATTAATGTATTAAATGATGAAGACTATTAAATTTAAACTGATTAAAACTGGATAAAAATCAGACACAGATCAATGATCAAGTCTTTTCTCTCTAAATATGATTCCTCAAGTCTTGGATGTTTGGAGGAATCCATGTAAAAAGAAAAAAAAAATCACGTTTTTACATTTATTCTTCCAGATTAACTTCTGCTTCAGACATTTGTGCATTCACCTGATTTGAAGTCTGTAATCAGGCAGATCCCTCTTACCAAGCTCCAATCTACGACGATTGTGGCCGGCCCAAAGTGGGACAGCCCAATCAGAGTCTGAGGACAACAGGAAGTGGCTGTTTACTCAGAGATTAGCATAGATGCTAAGAGCTTTTGTGGCAGTTTTATCAGATCTGGACCATTTTTCTTGATTAAATGACAAACAAACCACACTACAAACTTCTTTTTAGGATGGATAATTCTGGATTTTTTCACTTAATGTTTTTTGGCGATTCAAATGGCCCTTTTCCACTAGCACGCCTTGGCCCTACTCGATTTGCAGCGTGTTTCCACTAGCCTGGTACCTCCTAAAACAAGCTAGTTTTAGTACCTACTCCGCTCTGGTTCCAAGCGAGCAGAGTCGATACTAAAAGATGACGTCACCAACTGCCGGCTACTGATTGGTCAGACAATGTCGTCATCGATGAGTCATGAGCGTGACGACGTAGCATGCTAGCGGTAGCTACCATTAGCTTACCCTCATACGTCTTTTCTTTGTAGCTGGATTGCTCTCGTCCTCGGCTTCATTCTGTTGTATAGCTTCCAAAACTCTCCTGTGCTTCTCAAGGGGTATTTCTTCTTACCACCTGCAGCCTTCTTCTGCTTTCCTTTTTTACTCGGTTTGTGACAGAAAGACACAGATTGTTGTGTCGCGCTCAAAATGACGTCACCACAGTGCCGCTCAGCTGTTTACAGCGACTAATGGAAAAGCAGCACAAGTAGAGTAGAGTAGAGTAGAGTAGGGCTAATGGAAAAGGGCCATTAGACTTTCTGTCAGGAGGCTTTATATGGTACACTATACAGGCTATATTGATCAATTTTCAGGGCTGATGGGTGAAGCAACTTCAAGACAGACATATGAGGCTATGGCAGTGCTCATATTTTATAAATCTACCACACAGGATCATGAAGTACATTTCTTTACATCTGTTCGATTCCCTAATCAACACACGTAAAAACTGTCTCACATTTCCAACATGGATTTAAATTTTGTTTTGAATCCCTAAATTCTTGAGAGCTGAGTTTGCATGAAGCTTCATATCCTGATTAAACATGTGATTGTTTGACAGCCTTAGTTTATTTACATGACTGATGGACTTCCCTCTTTCCTCTCCTGGCTGCACAGTCAATAATTAATCTTTAAGTATGATAGCAGCCACAGGCGAACAGGCAGGAAATTTCCTCCCTCGTACGTATGTTTATAATCTGCGATAAATCGGAGCCTGGGACGACCCACCTCTACCAGTCAGACAGCAATATTCACATGACGGCTGTTGTTACATATCTGGATCCAGAGGCTACTGAGCTGAGGAAATTGTTAATTAGACAATCTATAATTAAGATCTGTCAGACAGCCAATCGGATTTGCAGAGAGGTTTAAAAAAGGGAGCGAGGGGGGGGCTGAAAAAATCCCATTTTGATTATGAGAGAGTGAGTGGCAGATGTGAGACAGCTGGTGACACTGAAGTGATTGAAAATAATTGGGTCTGCTTTAGGCCTCTTAGTAAGCAGGTGAGGATTATAATAACACAAAATTAATCTGATTAACAACATAATCAAACTTTATTTACCATATCGGCTCCGTTGGTTCATTTATTATCTCTGAATTCAGTAAAAAACATTCTTTTCTTTATTTGTGTCTGTACTTACCCTGCTGTTTGGATTTTATTCATTATTCAAATTCTAAAAACAAACATGTCGACATATTTAACTTTACTACAGTGAAAACAGCATCAAACACACCAGGGCGCCGGGCTGTGGCAGTAGGGCTGGGCAATATCTCCAAGTTTAAGACAAACAGTTTGAGAAATGAAGCTCCTGTTGATGTTAAAGTAAAGACATCAGACCTGATGCTCAGTAAAACACTGACTGTAATATGCTCTGCGAACACGTAATAACGGATGTAACAGTCATAATTTATGTTTAATTCAGTTTAAAGGCTGTTTATACTGCAACCAGACGTTAAATATTGATACCTGTTTAATAAAACAGCAACAAAAACTGGAATCAAAGATACACTGTATTTGTAATATTTAGTATTCAAAGCAAGATGACAACAGGAAGTGACTGCAGGTATAAGGATTAGCATAGATGCTAACAGCTTCAGCAGCAGGTTAATCAGATTTCGACCACATTTCCTTAACCCTTTCATGCATGAATTATTAAAGATATATGTATTTTTAAAATTGATTGTGTTTTACTTCCAACAAGTGAGAAAGTCATGATAATTTTTTAATGTTATTTTTGTTTTAGATATCCATCTGTTCACTACAGTGGTAATTTAGTGGAACTTGATGAGGATCCAAAAACATGTATTTGACAAACATTTATTATGGGTAAATAAAAGAAAAAACTAAATCGGAAGTATATATTTTTGCTGTAATCAAACTGTTCCCTTGTGAATCACACAAAAATTTGAAATAAAAAATACAAAATTATGTCAAATCTGAATACAGGCTTGATACCCAATTTGCCCTTCGCTGGCTGTTTTGGATTAATGATGCAAAATATTGATATTGTAAAAATATGCAAAGATTATATTCTTATGAAGCTTAGGACACAGGCTTTTGAATTTACCAATCCACCTGGTGGTTTGACATGGTACTGCAACCTAATGGGTAAAGGTGCGTTCACACTGGACGCTACTTATACTAACTCGGCGATCACTCTCCATTCAAAGTCAATGTACAGAAAAAAGTTGATCTATTCAGGCGATGTCGTGTGTGGCTGTGCAGCATCAGCCAATCAGCGATGTGTGTACATGTGACGGTCCCCTAGACAGACAGTTATTCATCCGGACTACAGGGCGGATGAGTTCCGTCTAGGCGGAACTAATGTCAGTGAGGACATTAGTTCCGCCTAGACGGACCGCGGTAAACTCACAGATGATGCTGCTGCATCATCAGCTGCAGTGTTTTGTGTTTGATAAGTGAGTGAAAAGGATACACCTGGAATAATGTCCGCTTATACATCCTATTATATGATATATGATATGATTGCGATGAAACTCAAGCGGACGTGACGTCACAGAGCGACGAGTGACGGACCAAAATGAGGTATTTTTGGACGTGCGATGCGATTTTGGTAGCTGGGTCACTTGCGGTGTGAACGCAGCATAACAACTTATTCCAAGTATCTGTCCAGTGTAGTAAAGACCATGCATGAAAGGGTTAGGGTTAGGGTCAACGAAACAAACTTCTCCATGCTCAGGATATTTTCCCTTTTGACTTGTTATGAGGAGAGTTTGTTTGTAGTGCAGTAGCTCCGCCTACTGTATTATCTAACTGGTCTAATAAATGTGATTGACAGAACTATCGTCCAATCACCTGCTGGATATACTTCTAAAAAGGCCCCGCCCTCCCCAAACACTTTCTATGGGCTCTTTCCCAGATGGACTTTGGAAACTGGAAAAGTCTTATTAGTGCAGTTTGTGTGCAGAGAGTTTGTTTCAAATTATTAAATAATAACAACAACACAGTCTTTATCACAGCATGACCACCAAATCTGGTTTAAAGAGGGAAAACCCTAAAGAAAATAAACTTCATTTACTTTTGACACAGCTGATCATTTAAGTAATGAAACTATTATGACTTTTAAACTGAGTTGACATAAAAAAGTCATGATAAGCCACTATTTTATTTTTAATGTAAAAATTTGCAAAATTGTTAAAATGGCTGGAACACTTTTGATTTGGGCTTACTTTTTTTAACGGTGCACAAACTTTTAGAACTTTAACGTCACTCATTTTATAGATTTTTTCTGGCTCAGATCACAAATTAATATAAATCTAATTGTCCCAAAGAAATGACATTTAAAGAGTATTTGAAATTTTTGAAAAAAAAAATAATGATACTGGGATGATTCTAAAAACATTTCGTGGTGGGTTGTGATTTAATTTCAAATAAATTATTTGCTAATCGTCACCTTCTTACCTTACAATTTGGATTAAATTTCAGTACCTACCAACTGTGACTGGCGACAATAAATTTGGACTTTTTTTTAAATAAGTTATGTGCTCAGTTTCACCAAATTCTCATGAAATTTTGGTGGTAATTTCAAAGTAATTTTCTTAGTGCGATGAAGTTTGCAGACCTCTAAAGTAAAGTGTTCCCGAAAACGCATTGAATGAGAAGGTGTGTCCAAACTTCTGGCCTGTACTGTATGAAAAACTGCAGTTTTTGATCATCAACATAATAAATGTCCCAGTGTTTGGGGTTTGGGGCTTCAGGTTTTGTTGCCATGATGGGCAGCAGGAATCAAAATTGTTTGATTTTCAGTATAATTGAAGTTTAATTAATCAAAGTGACCTACTTCTCTACAACAGTGCTCTGTTCTGATATTCAGGAGAGGAGATTTATTTGGTTCACACTGCCCAGCCCTTCTGATTCCATCAACAACCACAAAAGAGTGAAGCAACCAAAGTTTTTCAACATCAGGACAGGATCCCACTTATCGAGCGGCCCCCTGGTTTGCAGCCCAGATGATGCAGAGCCCTGATTGGCAGAAGAGAGACGCTGTCACTTCCTGCATTCGTCCGTCTCGTCGGTCTCCTTCTCCTGCCGCTCTCGCTCGCGTCTCATCTCCTTCAGCTCCTGCCTGTATTTCCGCTCGATGAAGCGCTTCTGATGAGCCATCTGTGGGAAGTTATCTGGGGAGGGGGAGAGAGGAGAGTCAGAGCGGGGGAGGCAGAGAGACGAGGTCGAGTCCAGCCCGTCAGGCCTCGTCTCTGCAGGCAGCGCCGGGCTCAAACCGCCCTGGTGATGCTAATTCATTAATAATCATGAAGTAACAAGAAATTAGACAGGCCTTGTTTGGTTTGAGCGCGATGACGAGGAGATCTGATAACATAATTACAAGAGAGCATTTCTAAATGAGATCTGTAATAAGATTGTGAAGTGTGACGGCGGAGAAACACAAACAGATACATGCTGATACCAGAGCGACGTACAGACCAAACAATCACCTGCAAACAGAGATTAACCCTTTAACTACCAGCTCAACTGTGTGGCACAGTCATCAGTAAGTTCAGGGACATTTAATGTCTTAAAAAATCAAATCAGTGATGTGATTCCGTCAACATTACAGGGAACAGAAAACTACAAACAAGCCAAACTCCAGATATTTGCTTGGTGTGGGATTCAAAGGTTTAAACAGTTATATATGATAATGTAATAACATAAAAATGCACAAAAATTTGGTACAAAATCCATCAGAAAAGGCAAAAATGTTTGTAAATAAAATAGCAATCAAAAAAACTTGAAAATAGATGATACTGTGTTTGACATAGGACTGAACGATTTGAGAAAATAATCGAAATGCGATTTTTTTCCCCAATATTGCAATTTACTCTGCAATTGTTTTAATATACCTCATCTTATGTATTCTTAAACAAACATAAGCAGTAGATCTTTTTATAGTCAAACCAATATGACATTAAATTCATCTAAGGATAAAAGATTTGAGAAAAAGTGGAGAAGTGAAGAACAGAAGCAAAACAGGTATGAAATTGTAAAAAAAAAAAAATGGGGAAAAATTGGCAAAAAAATCCAAAAGTGGCTCAGGAAAATTGATTATGGCAGCAAAATTGGGAATTAAATTTGAAATTGAATTTCAGAAACCATGTAAAAATTCCAAAAATGGTTCTGACAGTGGCCAAAAAAAGATGAATGGGGGCAAAATAGGCATAAAGTTATAAAAATGGGGTTAAAAAAAGGTAAAAATGGTCCAAAAGTGGGAAAAAAGTCTATGAATAGAGGTAAAAAATTAGGCATGAAATTGCAAAAAACTACATCACAATGCCTTAATCACGGTTAACATGATAATATGGCAACCCTACATTTAATACTATTAAATCAATGTGAGCTTTTCCATTATAACAATATCTAGTTTTATTAAAAGTGACATTTTTCAGATTTTTTGGCGCCCTGAGCATGTACCTATACTGCCAAGGGGTCGTCCAGCTCATTATCATGACAACTCACCACTCAGTATCCTTTAAAAAGTCTGCACAAATAAGATATAAGCCATTAATTAAACATATAAAGCGGTGTGGCCAGAGCGATATTTAAGGACGATTAGGGCTGATTACGAGTTAATTTGGGTTAAATTTAGGCCACTTGAACCCGTTGACCCTGCAGGTAGCTCTGTTTGTCATTTTGGTCGTAGGAGTGGAGGTAATTTCCCCTTAAGTGTTTACATTAGCGGCTCTCTCCACAGCGCTCCTCAATTTAAAACAGCATGCATGACAGGTGCCCGGTGGTTTGTGTCAACTCGCTGAGACGAGAAATTTGACGGAGCAGTTTTTCCGGTCGCTGGCCATGACCATGCAAACCCAAACAAATTAAAATCAGACTTTCAGGGGCTTTTTAGATGTTAGCGACGGTCTGAGAGAGGCAGGAGAGGACAGGAAAGGCTCGTGGTTTGTCATGAGCAGCAGATTTCTAAAGTTTTTTGGCTGTTTTTCTTTTGAAGTGTTTGACTCTCCACACTTCAGTGAGTGAGTCTGAATTAAAGGGTCGGAGGAAGTAATCACAGACGAGTTTAGACAGAGGCTGATCTAGACGAGGTCACAGGTAAGTGGAAACGCTTTCAGCTCTTTTCATGAAGATGACAGTCATTAAATGAGCAGAAAAAAGGCCATTTAGCTGATTATTTTCAATTACAAACACGTTTTTGGTAAATATATATTATTCCTAATATACATAAAGGCATCCCTGCTTGTTAGTTTTCTCCCTGCTCAGGTTTTTATTGCACAATACTTTTTAGTTTTATATGGTGCACAAGATTTTATTCACCTAGGGTATGCTTTAATTCTTCTTGGGGTTAATATATCACGTTTAGGAGGGGACATTATAATTATTCCTGAGGGTCATTCTGTATGATTGTTCTATGTCGTGTTCGTCTTGTAACCTGCTACTGGATGCTTTTTGAATTTCCCTTGAATCAATAATCTATCTATCTATCTATCTATCTATCTATCTATCTATCTATCTATCTATCTATCTATCTATCTATCTATCTATCTATCTATCTATCTATCTATCTATCTATCTATCTATCTAACTGTCTAGCAAACTGTTAATGTAACTATCTATTAGTCTATCTATCTGCCTATCTATCTATCTTACTATCTGTCTATGTAACTATCTATCTATCTAGTCTGTCTATGAGTCTATCTATTAGTCTATCTATGAGTCTATCTATGAGTCTATCTATGAGTCTATCTATCTATGAGTCTATCTATGTATGAGTCTATCTATCTATCTATCTATCTATCTATCTATCTATCTATCTATCTATCTATCTATCTATCTATCTATCTATCTATCTACCTACCTACCTACCTACCTACCTACCTACCTATCTATCTATCTATCTATCTATTTAACTATCTGTCTAGCAAACTGTTAATGTAACTCTCTGTTACTCTATCTGCCTATCTATCTATCTTACTATCTGTCTATGTAACTATCTATCTATCTAGTCTATCTATCTATTAGTCTATCTATTTATTGATCCATCTATCCTACTATCTGTCGATCAATTTATTGATGTATTATCTATCTATTAGTCTATATATCTATTCATCAATCCATTTATCTATCTATCTATCTATCTATCTATCTATCTATCTATCTATCTATCTATCTATCTATCTATCTATCTATCTATCTATCTATCTATCCATCCTTCTTTGGAGATAAATAAAACAGATTTACAGAATTTACACAAACTCAGCTAAAAAAAACCAAAACAACATTTCAGTCCCAGTTGTCCAAAAATCCCTGAAAATGAAATTTCATCCAGTAGATTTTGCTTCTTTTTTTGGTAATTTAGAAAACAAAATAAGAACAAACATGCCCGAGACTGAAAAAAAAGCAGCAGCCGTGCAAATAAAGTAATCTGAATCAATATTTGATAGAACGAGTCTGCCTCCTTCCCGGGTAAAGCTCTCGTCGGTTGTTTTTGCCGTGTCTGAGACTTTCTGCCTTCAGTCTTGCCTTAGGGAAGTGATACTCTGACTTTCCAAGAACATCCCACTGCCGGCACTTTAAGAAAAAAAAACAGGTTTCTTCTGCTCGGCTGTTTGTTTAGATCATTTTCTCTCACTTTGGAAACTGTGTGTGCAGAGGTCTAAGTGTCTGCCAAGCCTGGATTTAAACATCCACTAACACTCCTAAAGCTGAGCCGTTTGCTCTCTAACCTCACACACTGTTTCATTTCAAATCCAATCCACTTTTTTTAACCCAGCCAAAACAACACGCTCTAAATACTCGTGGCCTGCGCTGCGAGGCGGGCTGATAGTGTGTAATACGCAGCGATAATAGGGGGAATTTAATTATTACTATTGTCCAGACAGACGACTCTCAGCTGATAATACGGCGCCGCAGGGTTCCAGCCAACTATTCCACTACGAGGTCTGGAAACTGTGTTTTCAGGAAATGGCTGCCGTCCCATTACTGCAGGCACAAACGCACGGCTGGACGAACACACCGCAGGAGAACCGTGCACAACTGGCACTCGCACATTCTCCATCTGGAGTGCCATGAACCCGCCTGATGAGCGCTTTGTTTGAGAATCAGCTGTTCGACAAAGGATCAATTCAACAGTTTGTTTGAGGAATTCTTCACCTAATACGCTAATTTACCAAAAGTATTCGCTCACTTGCCTTGACTGGCATATGAACTTAAGTGCCATCCCATTCCTAATCCATAGGGTTCAATCTGATGTCGGTCCACCCTCTGCAGCTATAACAGCTTCAACTCTTCTGGGAAGGCTGTCCACAAGGTTTAGGAGTGTTTATGGGAATTTTTGACCATTCTTCCAGAAGAGCATTTGTGAGCTCACACACTGATGTTGGAAGGCCTGGCTCTCAGTCTCTGCTCTAATTCATCCCAAAGGTGTTCTATGGGGTTGAGGTCAGGACTCTGTGCAGGCCAGTCAAGTTGATCCACACCAGACTCTGTCCTCCATGTCTTTATGGAGCTGCTTTGTGCTCTGGTGCTCAGTCATGTTGGAAGAGGAAGGGGCCAGCTCCAAACTGTTCCCACAAAGTTGGAGCATGGAATTGTCCAAAATGTCTTGGTGTGCTGAAGCATTCAGAGTTCCTTTGACTGGAACTAAGGGGCCAAGCCCAGCTCCTGAAAAACACCCCCACACCATAATCCCCCCTCCACCAAACTTTACACTTGGCACAATGCAGTCCCACAAGTATCGTTCTCCTGGCAACCTCCAAACCCAGACTGGTCCGTCAGATTGTCAGATGGAGAAGCGTGATTGGTCACTCCAGAGAACGTGTCTCCACTGCTCTAGGGTCCAGTGGCAGCGTGCTTTACACCACTGCATCCACACTTTGCATTGCACTTGGTGATGTGAGGCTTGGATGCAGCTGCTCGGCCATGGAAACCCATCCATGAAGCTCTCTGCACTGTTCTTGAGCTAATCTGAAGGCCACATGAAGTTTGGAGGTCTGTAGCGATTGACTCTGCAGAAAGTTGGCGACCTCTTCTCACTATGTGCCTCAGCATCCGCTGACCCCGCTCCGTCAGTTTACGTGGCCTACCACTTGGTGGCTGAGTTGCTGTGGTTCCCAAACACTTCCACGTTCTTATAATCCAGCTGACAGTTGACTGTGGAATATTTAGGAGTGAGGAAATGTCACCACTGGATTTGTTGCACAGGTGGCATCCTATCACAGTTCCACGCTGGAATTCACTGAGCTCCTGAGAGCGACCCATTCTTTCACTAATGTTTGTTAAAGCAGTCTGCATGCCTAGGTGATGATTTTATACACCTGTGGACATGGAAGAGACTGGAACACCTGATTCTGATTATTTGGATGGGTGAGCGAATACTTATGATAATATAGTGTATGTAATAAAGAGCTCAGTTCCATTAAATGACAGACTTAGTTGATAACTTGTAATAATCTCAATAACGATGCACTAACACGAAGCTCAGAGGGCTAAAATGTTGTAGCATGACTGCACGCCTGCAGGTTAAAGCTTCTCTTTAAAGTCAATGATTGAGGTCATCAGCTGAGAAGCTCCAAACTCCATTTTCTTTTGGTGAGGTCGAGTCAATAGTCAATCAAAAGTTAGTCTCAGTCTCCTTTTCTCAGCTGGGCTGTTGTTCATTCTTTTATTAGTGCGACACAGCAGAAAACTTCAAGAACAAAAGGACAAAATGACTGAAAATGAGAAACTACTTAGAATTTTTCACACTTTTCATGCACAACTATCGTAAACTATGGACCAAAGAAGAGAAAATCATAGTTTATAAATTATATTATCTAATTAATGAATGAATTGCAGTTTTATTTAACCAGATAAAAAATCTCTTTTATCAGACAGACTTGGCCAAATTAGCAACCAACACAATGCTAAAAAATTTATTCAACTTACAATATTTAAAATCAATGTTTGAATGCACAGTAGGACTGAAACATTGACTGTTTTAGATCCAAATTGCAATTTCAGACAAAGCAACAGTATGAAAGCTGCAATTTTTTCGCATTTTAAATCTGTTTTATTTCTCCATGTCAGTTCAGTTTTTGTCTGGAATTTAATTCTCTGTTAATTGATTTTTACTTTTCTTTATCCTACTTCAGCAGATTTATGCATTTGGTGCTAGACCGTCTCATTTTACCATGACGTTATTTTAGATTTTATTCTTTTATTTACCCCTAATTCTGTTTTCTGTTAGATTCTCCTCTTAATGCTTTTGTGTGAAAAATTCCATGAAAATAAAGTTTGATTGATGTTCATCCACATGTATCTTCATCACTCTGTTGTACACTGCCAGGCCAAATAAATAAATAAAGAAAAATAAATTAAAGAAAACCACACAATCTAATATTTGTCTGTCCCTCCTTTAGCTTTGTTTATAGTCTCATTCTCTCTGTCATTGTTTCTTTAAGCTTCTCCAATGTCACAGATTTGTCCCAGATCACAGCACTGCCCCCACAGGCTTGGACAGTAGGCACTGGGCATGATGGGTGCATCACTTCATCTGCCTCTCTTCTTACCCTGATGCTCCCATCACTCTGGAACAGGGTCAATCTGGACTCATCAGACCACATGACCTTCTTCCAGTCCTCCACAGTCCAATCTTTATGCTCCCTAGCAAATTGAAGCCTTTTTTCTGCTTAGCCTTACTGATTAGTGGTTTTCTTAAGGCTACACAGCTGTTCAGTCCCAATCCCTTGAGTTCCCTTCACATTGTGTGTGTGGAAATGCTCTTACTTTCACTATTAAACACACCCCTGAGTTCTACTGTTGTTTTTCTTTGATTTGATTTGGCCAAACATTTAAGTGATTCACCGATCACCATCATTCAGGATTATATTCTGACCACATTTCTTCCTTGAAGACAATGGTTCCCCACTATCCTTCCAGTTTTTAATAATGTGTAGGACAGTTCTTAACCCAGTTTTAGTAGTTTCTTCAATCTCCTTAGATGTTTTCTCTGCTTGATGCCAATGATTTGACCCTTCTTAAAGCTGGGGTTGGCAATTTTGGAGAACTAGCTGTCTGTCTCTAGCCTGAAGGGGGCGGTAATGCTCCAAAATGATGGATGCCAACCACCGAAGAAGAAGAAGTCTCGCGAGAACTGCCACCTGCAGTAACATGGACGGCAGTTCTCGCGGGATTAGAGCCAACAGCGGAACAAACTTAGAAAAACAGAGTTTATTTTAGATTTCTTGTACATCTGTCTTAAATGTGAGGGATACTGGAGCTTGGTTGGTGTTGTGGGACAGCTCACAGCGGACTTTTGTCTTATTTCCAAAGACAAAACTTGAAAGGTAACCATTCTCCAGCGGAGTCTGTTCCCTACACGCTACATGCTACATGCTACACGTACTGTCGGTGCACGCCGGGAAAGTGCACGCGCAGCAGGCACGCAGAATGGCGACGGGATTTGATTGGTTTAAAAGAAGGTATCCCGGCAAGATTATTGGTTGGGGTTTTCCCTGTTTTACTCCTGCTGTAGATAGCGGATATTTTTAGCTCTGTTTTAAGAACACATAATGAGTTGATTACCATCGGGTCATAAAGACCATTTTAACCAGTATTACAAAAAGTGTATCTAAATCAGATCGCCAACCCCAGCTTTAAACAGACTAACATCTTTTCCATGACCACAGGATGTGTCTTTGACATGGTTGTTGAAGAAATGAGAAGCTGCTCATCACATCAGCTGGAGTTAAATAACTTGTTTCAGCTGAAAGATAATCACCCATGCAGTAATTATTCAATAGGAGGCTCAGACCTGTTTGCTTAGTTAAATCCAGGTGGATACTTTTTGTGGCCAGGCAGTGTATTTTATTAATTCAGCCTTAACCCAATAGAGCAGCTTTAGGATGTGGTGGAATGAGAGGTCTGAATCATGTCAGTGTGGACCAAAGTCCATGAGGTGTTACCAGCATCCCGTTGACAACTGGCCATAAATAAGGGGTTTGCATCCCTCCAAAGCCTGGGGATGTAGGGTTTGTACTTTTGGGTCCTTAACCGTCACTTAACGGGAACGCCTCCGGGTGGGGCTGGGCGATACGGTCTAAAAATAAAATCCCTGATTTTTTCACAACGCTCGATTTACGATTTTAATCAATTTTTCCTTCCCTAAAAGAAACAGAACTCCCAGTGACATAAAAATGAAACAAATCAAGTTTTGCCTTTATGTTGTCTAAATGTTTCCCTCTTAAAGTCAAAGTCTGGGTCATAAAAGGTTGATTATGTAGTATAAATAAAGGCAGGTTTGTCTACATAAACACTAAAAGGCTGAGGTATTGCTCCAATATTAGCGTGAAACTCTCTGATCAATATTTAATCTACTTAAATAACAAATACAAGCCTACAAAAGTGCTTGTGCAAACCCTACAAGGTCGACCATCATGAAAATTGTAATTCTTTTCAAAAATTGCAACCTTTTACAATTGAATTTTTGCCCAGCTCCACCTCCAGGTGAGGTCGGGCATCCTCAGCTATCATTAACGTGCTGACCCGGCATGAGCTCCCACACTCGGCCTGACCTCAGCTTGGGTTCAGTCTCATCACTTCACAGCCTGATTTTCTGCAAAACGTTCCTTCAATTAGAATCCAAAAAGCTGCTATTGTGTTTCAAACACAAGCGAAAACTGCCGTTCTTTGAACAACTGTTCAACTGCTGAAGAGACTCGGCTCGGCTCGGCCTCTTTCAACACTCCTAAGTCTTCTCATTATGGCGGCACAGAGAAACAGTCTGAGATAACGGCAATATCCCATTAAAAAAAGGCCGGATCAAATAAAGAAAATCCTGACGAAAAGGAAAAAAAGATGACTCTTAGGGGATTCTGAGACGGACACATGCTTGAATACACACCGAGACACAATCCATTTCAATATGCTCTGAGTCAGGCACCCTCGCTGAGCCTCAGACAGAAAACTACATATTGCAGTTAAAATATGGAAATCACCGGCATTTTTTCCTTGGAGATGACTCGAGAATAAGCCACTGGAAAGAGAGGGGGGTTGAGCTCTGGCCATTTACATTGTTTAACATGCGGCACAAGAGCAGGCGTCAAAGAGCGGGGTTGTTTAAGAATACACAAGGCTTCTCATTTCGGCGTGGAGACATATTGAGATTTCTCTGCCGTCCGGTGTTGTGGAGAAAAGCAGCACGGAGGAGGCTGCTCTATGAATGCTGAGTACCTTTGGATACAATGATTACACACTTAAGGGGCTTTTCAACTGCAGGAAACGCCTCATGAAAGCAGGAACCTTTTGAGGAATGCTACACAAAACAAAAGCAGGACTCTTCATGCTGATCCTGGATAAATGATGTACTTTCCAAAGGTCCAGGAGCTTTGGTGGGACTGGATGAGTACCTGGATGTCACATGGCCTTTGGCATCTTCCTACCCCTGGTTGGATTTTGGTGTTGTGCAGCTGTAGCCTTGCAGAGCGGAGAGACCTGCCTGATTCTGAAATCCTGCATCTCCATCTTGCCATCCTCCATGGTCCAATGGTTTCACTTGGCTAAATGCTTAACAGCTCAATCAGGGAAGAGAAGCGGGAGCAGCAGGAGCTGCAGGTGTGACAACAGGAAGTGACTTGACAGGAAAGGAAGTCACTTCCTGTTGTACAAATAATGGCGGCTAATGTCGGTTAGCCTGTGGTCATCATGGTTACTCTGTTATACTTGGTGAAATCTGCTCTCCTCATAAGTTTACTTCATAGGGATTGTCTTTGACGAGGTTCATGACACATATAAGTGTTAAATGATACATCTGTGTGCTATAATTTAATGTGAAATGATTGTCTTAAGGTAGTTAAACTATCAGCTAACGGTTGTTAGCCGCTACTAATGCTGCGTTCCATTAACCTTGGAACTGGTAGGAGGGAACTGGGAGTGACATCATCTCCGACTCATCAGCGTTCCAGTTACAAAGTCAGAAAAAACATGCTGATCAACCAGGCTACTGTTAGCCGACGCACACCCTGCATTGATGTTCACAAATACCACACGACAAATGTGAAATCACTATGGCAGCATTGTTGTAAATAAAAGTCTAACAATGCTATGTATACAGCTGATCTAGAGCGACACACACTAGTAAGAAGTGCTAATAAATGTATTATCACAGGAGCTAAATAACTGTTCACGCTGGGGGCAGCTATCTTCGATTGTCAACTCGGGGGTGGTGAGGTTTCACCGAGTTCCAAGTAGGAAATTCCGACTTTGGGTAGCATTCCAGTTGCAGTTTCCTAGTCAGAACTCGGAAATTTCAACTTCTGACTACAACTGGAAAGCATCATAACTGCTAACAAGGGCAAACAACAGTTAACAGCCATTAGCCGTAGCCGCTAACAACAGTTAGCTGCTACAGCTAACGGCCATTAACCTTTGTTTGCCCTTGTAAGCCGTTAGTCGCTACATTAAGCTGCTACATATGCTATGTCATAGCAGCGCTGCTTGATATGATTGGTCTGTGATGAGCTGAACGATCGTCCAATCACAAGCTGCTGTTGTTTTTGAAGGTTGTTTTTTTCTGTATGCTACTCTGAGCTGCGATCTGACACAAATAACCAGAAACACATACTTATGGACATATATTAAAACCGTGATATGCCAGTGGATAAACTTTTAGGAGTTTTGGTTACTTAAAAAGAGAGTTTAGCTTCAATACCTTTGGCTTCACAGTCACTCGAAATGTCGATCTAAAGTTTAAATAAAAACTGCATTTCAGCTTAAGAGTGAAATTTGGCACAGCAGGTTTTTCTCTGATACTTTGCAGATCTATAAAAAGTAGTCAGACATCAGAGGACGTTCACACAGAGATGAATTCAGGTGTTTCGTCCACGCAGAAATCGCTCATTTTTGAAAAATGGTCCCATATCGGATGAATCTGAAAACACCGGCTGGTGAATACAGAGATTTTCAGAAAGTGCGACATCATAGCTCTCTCGCTTAAACCGCATGCATGAACCCACATTGTGTGGACGGACACATTTCTGTAAATGATTACATTTGGACCCTGGCTCCTGCTGCTGAAATGCACAGCTCTCCAAACAGGCTCTATTTCCGGGAAGGCTCCTTCGGTGAAAAAGGATCATAAACTGAGCTAATGAAGCCAAAGATAGAAGAAATATTCTTATATCCATGCTTCTGCCAGTCCAGGTTCAAACCAGCCTGAGGCCTGTTTATAGAGCCTCCTCTTCCCCCCTTCACAGGCCTATGCACTGTCTCACTCTCTTCTGTCAAGCCCAAAAAATAATCTAAAAAAAAGTTCCAGAAAATAAAGAGCTTCAGAAACTGGAATGTTTGCATGCTCTCCAACAAAAACGTAAGAAAAAGTGAACTGTTTATGTAGAAATATAGTCAAGCCGCACATCAAATTAAACAGGAAGTTTTCATCTACACAATCATATAAACCATTTTTACACACACCAAACACAACGTCAACACCAAGCAAATGAATGATCAAAAATCCAAAACTGTTTCACTTTGATTCAAACTTGGGTTGAATTGAATGGATTTATTTGAATGGGAACATGTGTAGAGTTCTGTTGATTGTTTCCAAAAAGAAACAAAAGAAATTATTTATTTATTTATTTATTTGTAAAAGTTATTTTTTGGGCTTTTTATGGCCTTTATTGGATAGGACAGCTGAAGTTGTGACAGGAAAGCGGGTGAAGAGAGGGGGAATGACATGCAGCACAGGGCTGAGGCCGGGATTCGAACCTACAGCCGCTGCTGGGGGTTGGCAGCCCCTGTACATGGGGCGGATGCTCTCGCAACTGAGCTAATGTCCGCCCCATTATTTATTTTTTTTGTCCCATTTTTTAAATATACATTTTTTCAAAAACAGTCAGAAACTGCCACGGATAAGCAGAAGAAGATAAAAGCTGTTGTAATTGGTTGTAATGAAAACTGACATAAAAGTGAAATCTAAAGTTTGGTATATCAGAAATGTCAAATGGAGCCAAACTGTGCCAAGATTGGGCCTGACCACTCTGTAGTAAAACCTCTCTAACTTTGCTCTGCAACACTTTATCAGCAGAAGTAATGTTCACATATTTTCACATTCATTCATGGTGCTCTAATGCTACGGCCACACCTGACGCGAATTCGCAAAGACGCGCGTTGAGATTACATACAAAGTCAATGCAAAGACGCGTTTGGACGCAGATTCGCCCCGGGCGGCGTGTGGGACGCATTTGGCGTGGCACGTATGGAGCGTCCGGCGCGTCTGGGGCGTCAAATGCCTCTATGCTCGAGTTGAAAATACTGAGCTTTCGACGCAAATTCGCGTGACGCTGTGCCACCTTAGCCGATCAGCGATGACATTCCCCCCAAACATCATTGATTTGATGACGTGTGACACTCCGGTCCACCTGCTCCGGCTCAAACCCCGCTGAAAGAGGGAGGAGAGGTTGATCTGCGCTGTTTGCCATCATCCGGAGCTATACGATTCGACGTGTGTACTCTACAGAGACCGGAACAAACAGACAGGAGCAGGCTTGGGTGAAAGTCTCTGAGGAGACAGGTTTTGAAGGTAAGTTCTGTAAATATTCGTTTCCAGCTGGATTTGCCTGCACGGGTCATCACTGAGTCCGACAAGCTCCGGCTCTCTACTCCGCCTGTGCAGTGACGCGCGTCGCCCCTCAGCTTGTCAAAATGGTCCAGCGTCCAGCCTCGGGCGTTACGCGCGGCGAGTCACAGGCACTACACGCGTTTAAATACGCCAATTCGCGTGCTGTGTGGCCCTAGCACAAAGCTGCGGCTGCATCATTTGAAAGAGAGATTCACAATAAAAACTTGTTTTTTTTCAGGCAAGGATGAAATTTTCAAGTTATTCTGACTTCTATCTTCATTACCTCAGCCAAGGAGGTTATGTTTTTGGGAGAGTTTGTCTGTCTGTCTGTCCGTCTGTGAACAAAAAATAACTCAAAAACTAATCGATGGATTTTGATGAAATTTTCAGGAAATGTTCACCATGGGAAAAGGAAGAACTGATTTGATTTTGGTGTTGATCTGGATCAGCATCTGGCCGCCATGGCAAAAAATGTGATTTCTTTGAATAACTACTGAACTAAAATAGATATCATTATGAATCCAGTTGCTAATGGTATGTTTTCATGGTCAAGGAATCTAAATATTTACATGAAATAAAGGTAGGACTAATAATTATGGTAAAAATGACAATATGGCTGAGGACTGTGGCGCTGGCGGTGGTCTGTGCTCTCCGAGTGCTTTTCTAGTTTACTCTGTCCCAGTAACACATATACTGATAATTCACATCTGGACAAATCTGTCAAGTGTTACTTTATTATGACACCAGAATAATTTAAATAGACCTTGTGGTTGCAGAGATTCACTCTTTTCTTTGTGTCATTTCGAGCAGAAGGCTTAAAAAAGGGGCTGAACAGGTTAAAGTGAGACCTTTGGCAAAAAGAACCGTGAGCTCAACTTCGGTGATGTTTTGAGTCAATAATCCTGCTTTTCCTCTCCAGGACAAAGATCTTGGCTTTCAGGGTGAAGAATCAGTCGGAGCCTCCATAACAACACGGCCTGCTGGATGTTGAATCTGCGACGAGGGGATCAGCTTCTCCTTTAAGAGCACCAGAACATACACTGTCCTTTCACTTAAGCATTCACTATTCAGACTAAGCTCGGTGCTGTGAGGCGACTCCACAATAGACTCTCGTCGACTGAGTCTATCACCTAGAGCTCAAGCGCGCCACATCAGTCAACAAGCCAATAGCGCGCCCGTATAGCGATGCTGATGAAGGGATTTCCCCGCCATGCCAAAGGGCAAACAAAAGACTCGAGCCGGTGAAAAGAGATCCTGCATACTGTACTTTACTCTGCCTCAATCCATCCAGTGCTTTTATCCGGAGATTAAGGGGTTTAGAGGAAGCCGAGAAAGAAAAAAAACCTTGTTGCCTTGCAGCTAGTAGCCAGATTGAGGCTCCTTCTCATATTCAACAGATATTCCATTGTTTAAGGAACAAGCAGCTGCGAGGAGGCTAAAAACTGAAGACAGGGAGGCGGTGGAGTCTTAAAGAGACTCAAAACAGAGCCAGCACTATCTGTGAGGATGAATGATAAATGGCTAAGCCGTTTGCATGTATATTTGATGCCGCCTTGGACCTAACGGCGCGTGGTGCACGCAGCCCGAGGCCCTTGAAACTCTGCACGGCGGACTCTTCCCCACCTGGCTGCTCTCAGCTCCATTTGTTTGCACTCATGTTCCTCCCGGTCTGGGCCTTGGTTAACATTTAATTCTGCCTTGACAGATACAGGCAGGAGACTGTCAAAAAATGTGGGCCATCAAGTAATGAAATGTGAACCAGCCGAGCCACCAGCGGACGGGCCGCAGACAGCACACACCAAACCCCGGCTCTCGTTAATGAGCTCTCAGCTGTCTGACTGCACGCCGCCGTGTCTCTCACCTCTCCGACACCGGCGCAGCGGCGGATTCGGTCTGCCAGGAAAGAGGCGCTGCAGCAGGAACAGGAAAGTTCAATCCGGCTCAAAGTGCTCCTGATACTGGAGGAGGCCTTAAATAAAACATGGAAATGAATCCTGACTAGGGCTGAACGATTTGAGAAAATAATCTAATGACGACTTTTTCCCCCAATATTGCGATTTACTCTGCAATTGTTTTAATGTTCCTCATCTTATGTAATCTTAAAGGTGCTATGAGGAGAATCTATTACCGGCGACATAAAGACTCTGCTACCCATGAGCACGCACGGCGACTGTCGTCATGCTGCGTTCCAGTAACCTCGGAACTGGGAGTGACATCATCTCCGACTTATCGGCGTTCCAGTTGAAGTCGGAAAAAAACATGCCGATCTACCAGGCTATAGTTAGCTGTTGTTAGCATGCCCTGTGTTGTTGTTCACAAATATCACATGAAGAATGTGATTATCACTATGGCAGCATTTTTGTAAATATAAGTCTAACAATACTATGTATACAGCTGATCTAGAGCCACACACCCCAGTCAGAAGTGCAAATAAATGGATTATTACAGGAGCTAAATAACTGTTCACACTGGGGGCATCCATCTTCCATTGTCAACTCGGGGGTGGTGAGGTTTCACCGAGTTCCCAGTAGGAAATTCAGACTTCGGGGGACGTTCTAGTTGCAGTTTCCTACCCGGAATCGGAAATTCCTACTTCTGACTACAACTGGAACGCACCACAACACGTTACCGAAGCCAAAGTGTGTGTTTGTTGTGATGCTAATGAATGCAGCTCGGACCTTCCTCAGAACTCTGCATTGCTTTACAACTTCTTTTTTCAACAACTTACAGGATGCAAAGCGTCAAGGTAACGTATCCCTTTCTAGTTACGTAGCGGTAGTTTTTGATGTGTGACAACAAGCAATTTTTGGAAAACTTAGAGCTGTAGTTTTATAGCCGGCTATATATCGCCACTAACAGCCCAGTGCTCTAAGACGTGTCTGAATGATATAAATTTGCTCTAGTTTTAATTGTCTTGTTTCTGAAGTTGAGTATCCAGGCCAGTCCAGCCCTGTCCGACCAGACCAGGAAGCTAAGGAATAGCATTTATAGCTAACCTATTTTGATGCTATAAAACTCATCTTAAAGTGTGTATTTCCATCAGGCATATATCTAAAAGTCAGACTTTTTTGCAATTACTTAGAAACTCCTCACAGTCCCTTTAAACAAACATAAGCAGTAGATCTTTTTATAGTACAACCAATATGACATTAAATTAATCGAAGGATAAAATATTTGAGAAAAAGTGGAGAAGTTAAGAACAGAAGCAAAATAGGTATGAAATTGTAAGAACTGCATAAAAAGGTATGAAAGCGGAAAAAGGTTAATAAACAGAAGCAAAATAGCTTTGGAAAATGGGGGAAAATTGGCAAAAAAATCCAAAAGTGGCTTAGGAAAACTGATTATGGCAGCAAAGTTGGGAATTAAGTTTGATATTTAATTTCAAAAACCATGGAAAAATTCTAAAAATGGTTCTGACAGTGGCCATAAAAAGATGAATGGGGTCAAAATAGGCATAAAGTTGTAAAAAATGGGGTTAAAAATGGTCCAAAAGTGGGAAAAAAATGTATGAATAGAGGTTAAAAATAGGCATGAAATCGCAAAAAACTACATCACAATGCCAAAATGTTCAACACTAAAAATATTGAACCTTCTGGGATTTGAAAATTGCAACAAGCCATGTTGCGATTTAACCTAATTTGCAATTAATTGTTCAGCCCTAATCCTGACGCTGCTTTTCGATCCCAGAGTTTCACGAGGTAAGAACTGCTGCACGAGCCGATCAATGACGTTTACGCCACGCCGCAGCTAATGCTCTTGATTAGTTTTGCCATGTGAGCAAATGAAGCGAGGCCCTTGGAAATCACGAGAGACAAAGCAGCTCCAGTCTCATTCTATCACTTCTTAGTCAGGACGAAAACACATCCTTCAAAGGCGAGTTGGCTCACCCTACATATTCATCCCCACAGAAACAAGTCCGAACAGCAGAAGAAGAGGGTGAGAATGAGAGGTTTATCCAGAGGAAGTGATTAATTCAGGCCTGAATGGAAAATTCAGGGTAATAAAAAGATCTTGGAAGAAAATCAGCAGCTAATAATGAAGCCTGTCTGTGAAGGATGGATAATGGATCAGCCCAACACGACTCTGGTTGAAACCTGGGTCAATAACTACAACACAACTCTACATCCACTTTTCATTCTGCAAAACAAAGCTATACAGATCATTAACAGGGTGGGATACATTCATCATGATATCTATTTTAGTTCAGCAGTTATTCATAAAAATCACATTTTTCGTCATGGCGGCCAGACGCTGGATCAACACCAAAATTGAATCAGTTCTTCCTTTTCCCATGCTGAACATTCCCTGAAAATTTATTCAAAATCCATCCAAAACTTTTTCAGTTATTTTGTTCACAGACGGACAAACTCTCCCGAAAACATAACCTCCTTAGGTAGTAAGGTAGGCAATTATGAATCCAGTTGCTAATGGTATGTTTTCATGGTTAAGGAATCTAAATATTTCGATGACATAAAAGTAGGACTAATATTTATGGTCAAAATCACAATATGGAGGACTGTGGCGCTGGCGGAGGTCTGCGCTCTCGGAGTGCTTTTCTAGTTCTTGTTTAAAAATCTTTTACATCATATAAAAGTTATGGAGAGTAAAAAATGGTGACCTTATGGCGTGAAAGGTGACACTATAAAAAATTTGGGTGTACCTACTTTTTGTGCTGGTGCACCTTAAAAAAAATTAGGCGCACCGTTTCAACCAATGCAAAAAGTTAGTCTGGAGCCCTGTACCAACAACTTAAGAGATCAAACACCTTCTGCAGATGGCTCTGAAGTGACGTAAAATCTGCTTCTGGTGAATAATAATCACCTTATCGTTCTTAAAAAAGGTGTTTCTTCAGCTTAAAGTCCTTGAACGTTGGCACACATTAGTCCCAATCTGAGGGTTAGCATAGACACAATAGCACTTTCAGCAGATGTGCTTTAATGGGGCGCATTAGTGTTGGTGGATTATAATAGAGTTTGTTCCTCTCTATTATTAATAAGACTAATATTTGGAGCTCTCTAAATAATGTACGGCCTCACCTCAGCTACCCCGGGTGAAGGGAGAGAGTACATCAGGCTTTAGGGGCCAGTCGTAAATTAAGTGACTCTGCAAAGTCAAAGCGAGTCCTTGAGCGTGGAGCGTTTCTGAAGGAAGGAAGGAAGACTCTGATTTTAAATCTACTGACCTTTTAAAAGGCATTGCTAATCTAGTCACACGAAACAGCAATTTATGAGGGGGGAAATGTTCATTTACTCGCAATGAGCATCTATCAATCATGGTGACAGAGGTGTACACTGGGGAGAGGAAACGGGAGGAATTAAAGGAGGGAGGAAGACACCGGGGAGAGAGCCAGTGCTGAACTACGCCCCTGATAAAACGGGGAGGGAGAGAGGGCGGTTATTAATAACTCCTAGGGCTGGGTAATATGGACCTTTAGTCTTTTTTAGCTGACTGGAGAAGCACTGGAGGTGCTTCAGTTTAAAGTTGGTACTTTCTGATATTTGGCCCTTTTCCATTAACACTACTCTACTCTACTCAACTGTACCCGGCTCTACTCTACTCGACTTGTGCTGCTTTTCCATTAGCCCCAGTCGCCTGCCCAACGGGGTGCAGTGTCGCTGAGCGGCTCTGCGGTGACGTCATTTTGAGCGCGACACAACAATCTGTGTCTTTTTGTCACAAACCGAGTAAAAAAGGAAAGCAGAAGAAGGCTGCAGGTGGTAAGAAGAAATACCCCTAGAGAAGCACAGGAGAGTTTTGGAAGCTATACAACAGAATGAAGCCGAGGACGAGAGCAATCCAGCTGCAAAGAAAAGATGTATGAGAGTAAGCTAATGGTAGCTACCGCTAGCATGCTAGGTCGTCGTGCTCATGACTCATCGATGACGACATTGTCTGACCAATCAGTAGCCGAAAGGGCCAATTGTTACAAACACTGGCTGTCATATCAAATTAACTACATAGTCACACCAAGCACAGCTAACTGCTGATATAGACACATTTAATTTTCGTATTATTTTATTATTAGTTATATTTTATTTTACAAAGAGCGGACACAATCTGATCTGTTTAAAAGCAGTTTTTTAAGGATTAGGTAACAATGAGAGAACTTATTACCTCCGCCAAGGAGGTTATGTTTTCGGGAGTCTGTTTGTCTGTCTGTGAACAAAATAACTCAAAAAATTATGAATGGATTTTGATGAAATTTTCAGGAAATGTTCAGCATGGGAAAAGGAAGAAATGACTTAATTTTGGTGTTCATTCAGTGTCTGGATCCACCATGACGAAAAATGTGATTTTTGGGAATAACTACTGAACTTAAGTAGATATCACTAGTAAATCAGTCGGAGAGCACAGACCTCCACCAGCACCACAGTCCTCTCCCATATTGTGATTTTGACCATAAATATTAGTCCTACCTTTATTTCATGTAAATATTCAGATTCCTTGACCATGAAAACATACCATTAGCAATTGGAACCATAATGATATCTATTTTAGTTCAGTAGTTATTCACCAAAATCACATTTTTCGTCATGGCGGCCAGACGTTGATCCGGATCAACACAAAAACAGAATCACTTCTTCCTTTTCCGATGTTGAACATTTCCTGAAGATTTCATCCAAATCCATCCGTAACTGTTTGAGCTATTTCGTTCACAGACAGACAAACTCTCCCGAAAACATAACCTCCTTGGCGGAGGTAACTACAAAAGCACTCGGAGAGCACAGACCTCCGCCAAGAAGCACAGTTCCCAAACGCTGATACGGATCAACACCAAAATCGAATTAGCTCTTCCTTTTCCCATGCTGAACATTTCCTGAAAATTTCATCAAAATCCATCCATAACTTTTTGAGTTATTTTGTTCACAGACGGACAGACAAACAAACTCTTCCGAAAACATAACCTCCTTGGCGGAGGTAATTATGAATCCAGTTGCTAATGGTATGTTTTCATGGTCAAGGAATCTAAATATTTACATGAAATAAAGGTAGGACTAATATTTATGGCAAAAATCACTATATGGGAGAGGACTGTGGCGCTGGCGGAGGTCTGTGCTCTCCGAGTGCTTTTCTAGTTTATCCTTGTTTTTCTTAGCTATAGATATGTTAAATCTAATTATTCATGTTCTGTCTGGCATGTTCTACTGTTGTTAATTATTTCTATTGCATTTTTTTGGATGAAAGTACTGTCAAATAAAGTCTGATTTAGTTTGATAGAGGTACTCCACCACATGAAGATTTGTTGAACACAATGAGAGGCTTAAAAAATGCTGAATCAAGCATAACGTGCAATACAGTATTTAACTCTTTCATGCATGAATTACTAAACAACTTTTTAAAATGATTTTACTTTCAAACAAGTTATAATCATTTATATTTTTTCAATGTTATATTTTGAGGGAGCTATGCATCTGCCCACCACAGTGGATTCCATGCATCAACGTTATAAAAAGTAATTTAGTGGAACTTAATAAAGATCCACAAATGTCTTTGACAAACATTAATTAAGAGTAATTTAAAAAAAGGATAAATCTGAAGTATATGTATTACTGCTGATTAATTCAAATATTTATTTGTAAATCCCACCAAAATTAAAAATGAAAAATAAAAAAGTGTATGAAATCTGAATACAGGTATAATGTCCACTTTGTCCTTTGCTGGCTTTTTGGATTTATGATGGAATATCTCAATACGAACCACCTGGTTGTTGGACATTACAGTGCAACCCAAAGGGAATAAAATTTATTCCAAATATCTGTCTACTGCAGTGGACACCATGCTTGAAAGGGTTAATACCATGGGATTTGTTGGGCCTTAGGTTCTAAATTTTTGCTTTCTTCAATTAAAAAGCAAATTGAGGATTTGCTTGATAATAATGTATTAATAAAAGATGATTGACACGATTTTAATGATAATTTCCCAACCAAATATGAGTAGATAGCTGCAGATATTATTTTACATCAATCATATGCAGCACATCTGCATTGTGATGGAACAGTACTGTCCCCATCAAACAAGAAACATATGTTTATTAAAATGAAGAAAAGCTCTGTTATTTCATTAGTCTATGGTATTAAAAAGTGAAGAAACTTGATAAGAGTGAGAGAGGATGGTCAGAATTGCAGAGACATGTTGGCAACATTAGAAAAACTGTGGATATGTGGAGAATATGCTCCATGCTCCATTATCATGCTAATTTCTACTCTATTTAGTAGAAATGCACCTTAAGTTTTATGAGTTTTCTGCATTTTAGACATTTTTTCAGCCTGGACCTCGAACACATCACATATTTCAACACTGGGCAATATTTTTTGCAGAGTGGACTAAAAGTTTCTGGAGTCTTCTGTGCTTTTGTGGATGATAAACCAGCTGATGAGGATAAATAAAAATATTTTTATACAACATGGTGATCTGATAGGTGACCACAGGCATTCATTCTGATTGGCTGATTGTTTTTTTTCTTTAATTGCCCAATAATGATCACCTTCCCATCCATCTATACACCTTTAGTTCACGTCTTAGAGAAGGAAGCCTGCTGTATAAATTAGCACTAATGTTCATTAAATGCTAAAGCTTGGGCGCACAAACACTATCAATCACGAGCGGGCTGAAGGCCTCGTTTATGAAATCAAAGTGTGACCCACGTGACCTCTGCGAGTCTCACAGTCCGGCTCCAACAAAGCCATTTGTGCTCACCTCCAGCTAATTAGCCTGCTAAGGAACAAATTGTACATTTGATTAATGTGGTGGTCACAGAGATAGAGAGAGAGGCCAGTTCAAAATATTACACCAACCAACTCTTCACACTCAGATATTAAACTCCCTACACACACATCTGCATAGGCTGACGATGGAAACAGCTCATGGATGTTTCTAAGAGCCTGTAATTGCATTTTCTTGGCACTGAATGAGACATTGTAAATGCCTGAACCACTCGATCTGCTCTCCTTAAGTGGCAGCTGATGACAAGATGAAAACAAGCCGAGGCTGAAGCAGTGAACGGGGAACACGAGAGCGTGGAGTGTCTTTAAAGAGGCAAAAACAAAACTAAACTACAGCTAAAATATAAAGAGTAAAGGGTAAGGCAGCTCATGTTTTACTATTGGATAAAATCAAACATCTACTAAGCCTTTACTGAATGTTAGTAAAGTCTGAATGTCTAAATGAACAGAAACAAATGTTCCTTTGTGTGAAATGCAGTCACCTTTATTTAGTCTACCTGGCAGAGCATCTCAGTTACAATACCAGAACTGACAACAAACAGTGAACCTGCTCTACATGAATATATCAATTCATAAAGAGAGCAGCTCTGATTGGATCACTCCACAACTTATCCCACCACCACCAAGCTAAGGCAGCTGTGATTGGATGTCCCTCTGAACTCAAACCTTTCCACTAGGGCTGGGATGATATGCTTTTCTCTCTATTTTTGATTTTTTTTTATATTTTAGGTGCTCAATTTCAATTTGAGATTCTACGATATTGCTGATTTTTTCAATCTTTAGCTTTTTTAACACCAGTGAAAAAGATGAACAATGATGATTCCTACAGACTATATCAGGAAAAATACACATCACATGTGAGTCTGTTTTTAGGATTTATTCAGCAATATATTTTAACCAGCTGTTTATACTCTCTCTTCAAAAGACTGGACTGCATTTAAAAGAGGCTTATTAACACAGACTAAAATGAAGCACTTACATTTTGAAAAAAAATGACTTTTGAACAAAAAAACTGATTTAAAAATCGTCAAACAAAAAATCCAGATACTTATGTGAATCAATTTTTTCTTCCACCCCTACTTTTCAAAAAACAAAAGTAGCTGTGATTGGATAGATTCATCACTTGTCTCTACTTCCTACATGACCATATTAGGTCTGATTGGATTACGTCTGTCAGACATTTTAGTCTAGTTTTTATTTGTCGATGAAAATGTCAGTTAGTTTAGTTTGAGTTTTTGTCCGTGTGCTCTTGTTTTTTATTGGATACTGTCTAGTATTCATCAGCAGAAAAAGGTTGTTGATGAAAACAATTTATACCCTCACTCAAGTGTTACATGTTTAAAAGTGTATCAACAGCATTGACTAAAGAGTTGAGGAGAGTTACGCCGGATGAAGAAAGCTGCAGAGTTTCAGCTCCATATCCAACAGCAGTCAGATAAACTCCTCCCTCTGCAGCCGTTGTTTTGATCTGTCCAGTCTGCAGAGCTGGTTTGTGATGGGGCCTTAAATTATATCTTTTCATGAGGCCTGAAATTTCCTGGCAGCGCCCCTGTGTGGACAAAGCCTTGGAGAGCTTTGTTTTTATTCATTGATGAAAATATAATTTAATTTAGTTTTTGTCTGTGTGCTCTTCTTATTAGTTGCTGTCTAGTTCTGTCAGGGGAAAACTACGTTGAAAATAATAAGTCAACAAACTTGACTGGCCTGCACAGAGTCCTGACCTCAACCCCACTGATCCCCTTTGGGATGAATTAGAGCAGAGACAGAGAGCCAGGCCTTCTCGTCCAACATCAGTGTGTGACCTCACAAATGCTCTTCTGGAAGAAATTCCCATATCAAACATTACGGAAATTCTCCCCAGAAGAGTTGAAGCTGTTAAAGCTGCAAAGGGGTCAACATCACATGTGTGAAGTGACGTGCCACTGCCATGTACGGGTCCTCCAGCTGGACAGTATTAAAATGTTCATGTACTACATTTAACCATGCGAATAATTTTTAAAACGCATTAATTTGCTTTGTAATTAATTAACCTAATTAATGCACTAAAGTGACAGCCCTAGTATATCTATCTCTCTCTCTGTATATATATATATATATATATATATATATATATATATATATACATATATATATATATACATATGTATATATAAATATATGTTCTCTCTCTGGAGGTAAACTTACTGAATTCTTTTTATTATTCAGCAATGGAGAAGGGTGTAAATTAAATAGATTTACTTCATTCTTCTCCTTTTTGAAATGTAAAAAGAAGTTAACCTGTGAATTTCACAGTTTGTTTATATTTTGTTTTTGGATTGTTTGCTAAAAACATGTTTGCACCAAACCAAAACATTCATTCATCAACTTCTGAGAATAACTACTGAACTAAAATAGATACTGCTAATAGATTATTAATGGTCAATTTATTATAGATGGAAAAGTCTAAATAATAGATGGTGAAAATCACAATATGGGAGAGGACTGTGGCGCTCAGGTGAAATCATTTAATCTTTATTGTTAGCCTTAAAAGTGCTTTTCTAGTTTAATCTTTTAATTATTTAAAAAGTAATTGATCAAATGCCACTATAGGGCTGGGAAATTATCCTTAAATTTTTTTTCTGTGCACATTAGGATAAAAGTTAATAAATAAAGAACCACTAATTAATTAATTTGTCCATGAGAAATAGTTCATTAATTTGGCTTCAGAGTAATACTGAAATAATTGAAATTAAGTAAAAAATAATAATCATATTTTTTTTATTTATAATAGGGCTGAAATTATTTGAATTGTCTTATGTATTCTAAAACACCCAATATTGCAATGCTCAAAGTAAAATGTTCCTCATCTTTAAAAAAATTAAAAACACAAAGATTGTTTTAAAAATAAAGAAGAAAAGAACAGAAGAAAAATAGGTATGAAATTAAAAAAAAATTAAAAAAAAGAGATGGTATGAAATAGGTAAAAAATAAAAAAAAAAAAAAAAAAAAAAAAAAAAGAAAAAGAAAAAAAAAAAAAAAATGTTCAACACATTTTGGGCTAAAAATATTGCACTGTCTGCGATTTGAAAATTGTAACAAGCCATATTGTGATTTAATCTAATTTGCAATTAATTGTTCAGCCCTAGTAGGTAATATCGCCCAGCCCTACAGGGAGGGCAGATATTTTAGCTACTTGTTCTCCATCTTTTGATTTAGTCACAAATGGATGCAGCGGTCTGATTAGCTGACCTCCCGCCCCCGCCATCGCCTGAACAACACCATCATAATAAAAACTTTCAACGGTCCTCCACTCAAACTTCCTGCGGCCCCGCTGTGTGACGGACATGTTCGAGGAGGCTCAGCTCCCCCCTGTCCTTGTTTTAGTGCTCCTCCATCCCTGGCGAGGCCTCCTGCCTTTGCTCTGGGCTCGCACTTCAAACAGCCTAATGTCCTATATGCGGCCGCCAACCGCCTGCTCCGGCCACGGCGCCGCGCCAGCCATCTTGCATACTGTACAGCCAAGGCTAATACTCGACGCCGAGGCTTAAAGTGTGAATACGAGTGTGAGTGTGCGTGAGTGTGGAGGGGAGGGGTGCCAAACAACTCACATTTCTCAAGCGCATCCATCGCAGCTCCCATTTCCGCCTGTTGGATACTAGATTAGAGAATTTGAAAGAGGAGAAAGAGAGGAGAGAAGGTCTTTAGCATATTCAAAATGGACGCCTTTTGAGTCTGAGTTTGAGTGGATTATCAAGAGTGCTTTATATTTGTTTTGAAAGAGCCCTTTTGCCAAACAATCCCAGGTAACACGGCGCTCCCTTTTCAAACAGGTAAGCCTATTGGCGCCAGTGTTTACGCCCGCCAGTCGCCGACCGCCATCACAGCCCGGCGGCGGAGATGGCGGGGAGCTTAAGTCATGTAAATACAAAAACAGTAAGCTGTCAGAGATCCTATGGAAGGGACAAAGTTATCGCCAGCTTAGAGCACGAGGGAGCGCTTTCAAGTGGAGGGAGATGTTGGATGGATTTAGGTTTCACTTCTCTCCGGATCAGCCGCGGCTTTATCGTCAGCCCGTCCAACCCCGAGACGGTCTGCGAGAAGAGACCGACTTTCTTTATTTCTCCAACAGGAGCGTGAACGTGGTGCTCCGTCACAAAAAACACAAACAAACGTGAGCACAAAATCAACCCTGTCCTGCTGGAGCACAAAGGTACGGTGGCCCTGAAGGGACATTACAGAAAAACAGATGCTAATGAGGAAACTCAACAACAACACATCATGAAAATAACAAATAATAAACACAATTTTGAAAAAAAAACTGATTTAGTTTCCATTTGTTTATGTATTTTTACATAATTTTTTAATTTGTGGTTATGTGTTATCATTTGGTTGTGGGAGTTAACATTTTATTTATATTGAATGTTGTGTTTTCTTGTGACTTGCTGTTTTCTCATTTTATATTTGACTTTTTGTTTAGGGAATTTAAAATTTCTAGTTGCACTTTTTTATTGTTATTTGGTTGTCCTGCATTATGATCTTTATTATTACTATTTATTTTCATGTTTTTTAAGTTTGATGATGCACATTTTTGTCACCATATTTTCAATTTTTGTGTTTTTTTTATGTTTTGTTATTTATTTCATTTTTGTGCATTCATATTTGTAGTTTTTCTTTCACATTACCTGTAATGGTGTTTCAAATGTTTTTGTTTTGTTTTGTTTTCAAAGTACACATTCTGTTATTGTTATGTTTTATTTACATTGTGATTCTGTTTTGGGCTGTTTTGCTACATTTTTTAATCTTGCACTTTTGCTGTGGGATTTAACATTTATTAATATTAATTGTTGTGTCTTCTTGTGACTTGCTTGTTAATTTAAATTTCTAGTTGCACCTTTTTTAATTGTTGTTTGGTTCTCCTACATTATAATCTTTATGTTTATTATTCATTGCTTTTTTGTTTTGATGATGCAAATTTTTGTCGCTATATTTTCATTTTTGTTTTTGATGTTTTGTTTTGTTTATTTTATTTTTGTATATTCATATTTGTAGTTTTTCTTTTACATTACTTGCAATGGTGTTTTAATTGTCTTCTGTTTTGTCTTCAAAGCACACATTCTGTTATTAGAAGTTTATATTATTATGTTTTATACCATGGTCTGGGTGAATACTCGATTCTGATTGGCTGCGGGGTGTCCATTAAAAGGTGATAATGGACACCTAGAAAAGAAGTTCCGGTCAAATAGCCTGATGGTTCTAAATTACTGCGCTGGATCAAACAGTAGTTGGTAACCGTGGCAACGGAAACTCTGAACATCGCCTAGCTCATTGACAGCAGACAAAATGAACAATTTCATGGTTTCCTTCAACCTGTTTGGTGAATTCGATAATTTTAAAGACTGGGATGCAGCAGAAGAAGAAGAGAAGAGAAAAGAATATGAGAATAAGGAGATGGGACACAAGGAGGTGACACCGGAGGAATTGAACAATTTAGAGGAGGACAAAGACGAGGTGAACATCCTATTTATAAAAACGATGTAGGATAGACTTACTTTCTTGATAGCACATTTAATGATCAGAGTGAATGTTGGACAATATTTCTTGCAATAAAAACAATTTAGTAAACTATCTGTTGACTTTGATTCTTTGAAAAAAAATCGCATCATCCTCTGGATATACACAAACGATAAGAGGTGCACTTGCCCTCTGAAATCACACTTTTCTTCACGTAACATCCCGTTAAGCAATCATCTCACTTCCCTCCACTGATTAGGCCTGAAAACAGCTGCGGCAGACCGAGCTACAGGTTCTGTGGCCAGAGGAGGTTACCTTAGCAACGTGTCACAATGAGCGATATTAAATAGTCCGCTCAGCCGTTTCTTGTTTAAAACGAATGATTTTAACGGTATAAAAACAACATTAACATGTTAATAATTCATTAAAGATGTATTTTTTTCACAAGTGACCATGGTATAAGCGGGACAATGCCCTCCGAGGTGGTTATCAGAAATTAATGGACTTCGCGGAAGCAACCGTCCTCCGCTTCGCGTCCGACGGTTCACGCCTCCGCGTCGTCCATTAATTTCGGATAATGGACACCTTGTCGGGCATTATCCCTTACTTATTAAAATTGAGATTTTGTTTTTGGTTGTTTTGCTACATTTTTTAAATCTTACACTTTTTTCAAAAAGCTGTTTTGGTAACAGTTTGGTAACTTTGTTTCTACTTATGGTGATTATTAATTTTCGGCAATGTTTTAAAAAAAATTACAAATGAATATATTTTACATATCCAGTGTCTTTGAATTTTGTCTAGTGTTTGTTATATTTTTTTATTTATTTTGTATTTTATTTTTGTTTCTTTGATTTGTTCTGTTCTCTTATTTTTTTTTTTAGTGTTTTCTAATTTGTTAGATGTCGAAGTTTGCTATTTTTTATTTTTTTGGGGGCATTTTGTGCCTTTATTGATAGGAGAGAGACAGTGGATAGGCTTGTGAAAGGGGATGAGAGAGTAGGGGAAGACACTCTGCAAACTGGTCACAGGCGGGATTTGAACCTGGACCAGCAGAAGCACGTACATGGGGTGCCTGGTTGCTAACCACTCCGCCAAACCAGCACCCCCAAGTTTGCTTTTGAGTCTTTTTGCTTGTTGCAGTGCCTTATTTAATGTGTGTTTCCTGATGTATTTTAGTTATAATAGAAATGTTTTTTGGTTTGTTGTTATGTTTAAAGACTTTCTTCAACAGCTGCTGTGGATTTTAATTAATTTACTTTTGAATATTTGTTTTTATTGTAGTATGATTTGTTATCTCTTTTGTTTAATCTGATCAGTTGTTTTTCTTTTTTATTTTTGGATGACATTTTTTATGATATTCTGTTTTCTCATTTTGATTTTTCTGCATTTCTCAAGATAAGATTAGACAGAATTTTATTAATCACTTGGGAGACTCCTACAGGAAAATTAAGATTCTAGCAGCAATTGTAAAGTACATAGATATAAAGGGCCAAAGGAAATGAAAAAGTAAAAACAATCTAAACATCTAAATAAATAAAAAATACAGAAATATAACTTCTACTGCTCCTTCCTGTTCCCTCTGGTGAGGAGTAGTGCAGAGGTCTTGTGACATTTTCTATGTTGTTGTGATTTTCATTCCTTTTCTCATTTGTTGTGGTTCTTATTTCTATTAGGATCTATTTGCTGTTGAGTTTTCTTGTATCTGTTGTTGTTTGGCACTCCAGGGCCACCGTACAATCACCCATAACCACAGCCTCAGGAGCAGGGTCGCCTGGTCACAGACTCTCCTCCTGCACAAAGTGATGTTTCCATAACAAAATTTATGTCAAATCGATAATGAATCGATTCATTTTCATTCTGCATAATGTCTCTCCCGATAGAATAGGCCAACATGAGCTTAATTGCTATCATAAAGTCCATCAATAAAGCGCGGCCATTATTCTGGGGCCCATTAGCGGAGCATGGGGGAGGCAGAGTTGTGTCTTTGTGTTATTGTGTTATTGTGCTGCTCCGTCTCGCTCACCTTGGGCCTTTGCCGCAGCCGATCCGCTCCCCTTTGAAATACACCGCCACGGTGTAGGTGCGGGCGTGCGAGGGCCCCACGGTCTGCAGGGTCCTGTAAATCCAAACAGAGAAACAGTGAAATATTAACACACAGGAGAGAAGGCACAAGGACGCTCGGGGACAACGTCCTTCAGAGAAATAACAAGAAAACAAAAAAAAAAGGTTCAATCGGAGAAAATATAATTCATCTGAAGAGGAGAGGAGGACAGCGAGAGGGACGGACAAACAACTTTGGTAACACTTTATGTTACAGCCCGGCTCGTCAAGGGGAAAGGGAAGCAGCATTAGACCAGATTATCAGTGTTATTAGGAGATGATTATTACAAGAAGTGAGATTGAACAATAAATATAAAGTAAGGCGAGACAACAGAAAGAGCCAGAGAGTTCTGATCAAATTAACAACCAAAAACAACCGAAGGAGTCTTATCTAAAGTTACTGCTGCTTCTTACAAAAAATAAAAAAATAAAACCAGCTACCCTTGTCTAACCAAACAAAAACTACAAACAAACAGCACCCTTAACCTAGTAAGTATAGCAAAGCATATTTTAAGTGTGAATGTGTGCAGTTTCTTCAGTCTAACCCTGGCCCAAATGGCAGTGAGTGCCTCACAGATACAGAGCTCAAGTAGAGTACGGCTTAACAGTATTATTGACAGAAGAGAAAAATCTACCGAGCGAATGCGGTCCACTTTTTTATACTCCGCCCATCTCCACGATCAACGATCAGCTGTTTCCCCTCGCCTGGGCACACCTAAGGGGACGCACCTATCACCCAGGTGCACTCACACATTCATACTCCACACTCACAATTGGTCACTTTACACATAAAGGGGAGGAACGCAACCGCAGCTTTAACACTTTAGAACTAGAAAAGCACTCGGAGAGCGCAGACCTCCGCCAGCGCTACAGTCCTCAGCCATATTGTGATTTTCACCATAAATATAAGTCCTACCTTTATTTTAGTGAAATATTTAGATTCCTTGACCATGAAAACATACCATTAGCAACTGGATTCATAATGATATCTATTTTAGTTCAGTAGTTATTCACAGAAATCACATTTTTCATCATGGCAGTTGTACACTGATCCAGATCAACACCAAAATTCAATCAGTTCTTCCTTTTCCCATGCTGAACATTTCCTGAAAATTTCATCAAAATCCATCCATAACTTTTTGAGTTATTTTGTTCACAGACGGACGGACAGACAGACAAACAAATTTCCCGAAAACATAACCTCCTTTGTGGAGGTAATAATGATCATTTGTAGACATTTATAAGCTATTAGTACATGTTGTGAATAGTTAACTAAACATAAACAAACCACTTCTAAACATTTGTAAAAGATTATTAAATCATTTGTTAATGATTATTGGATCATTTATAACTTTAGTTACAAGACATGTAAAAGCTATTAGTAGATACTGCACTATTTATGAATTTACTACATATACACATTTGTAAATGATTATTAAATAACTTAAGAATAATTATTAAATCATTTACGAATGATTATTAAATCACTTACAACTTCAGTTACAAGACACCTATAAGCTATAAGTAGATATTCAAGTATTTATTAACCTATCTATATACATATACATATATATATGTGTATATATATATATCTATATATATATATATATATATACACATATATACACACACACACACATATATATATATATATATATATATATATATATACACACACATATATGTATATATATATATCTATATCTATATATCTATATATATCCATATATCTATATCTATATCTATATCTATATCTATATCTATATATATATATATACATTTGTAAATGTTTATTGAATCATTTATGAATGATTATGAAATTATTAGGGTTAGGTGTAGGACGGGTTATGGGGAGGTACCCACTCATGTGTTATTTATAATAAACTTAACTCAACGCATTTACCGTTAATTACAGGATTAAAGCAGGGACCAAAAAGCGTTTTTTTTTTTTTTTTTAAATCAATGTAGGGGTGTAATAAAATATTTCTAAAAGTGCTTGTATAAAATCTAGGTTCTGAATCGGGTCTCAGGTACTGGAGGGGTCCTATTAGGGCCTTTTAAAAGGGATTTCCTGTCCCGAGACTACTATCCAGGAGGGATGGTTAGGTTGAGGTAGTTTGTTGTGTAAAATTTATTCTTTATTTCGGGAGGTTAGGGTTAGGGTTAGGCAAGAGCCAGGACTGAGGTTAGGTTTATGGTAAGAGGTTGGGGAGGGTTTAGTGGAACCCCACCCCCACCAGATGATGATTTCCGGGATCCCCCAACGTTGATAAGTGGTGCAGGTAAAAAATCATGCATATACAGGGCTGCTCTACTGGAGACAAGCAGGGGGAAGGTCATAAAACATAGTCACACATATGCACATAGGGATGTAACCCTTTGTAAACTTTATGCTGGGGAGAGGGGCGCTTATAATTGTAATAAATAAAATAGATATGTAATGTGTGAGTGCATGCAAACCTCAAATTCATGAGTACCTTACCTCTTTAGGGGTTAGGGTTAGCTAACCAATCATTTTCTCATGATTGGTTAACTATCTACTAGTGCTGGGTTTAAAAAAATATTTAATCAATTTCCCTTTAAATGGTTCAGAATCGATCCACAAGAATCCAAAGATGGATCTTTTAACTTGGGTAGTATTTTCTTTATTGGACGTGCAGAGAAGCAGCCTGTGGTATCAACCCTGCTAGTATTGTGTGATCTGCGTTTAGCGCTGCTTACCACTGAACAAAATCTCGTGAGATGTTACTACAAGATATCAAACAAACACGGCAGGAGCAAATAGCACAATATGGGCACCACCGGCAAGTTTTTGTTTCAGTTGGAAAACAGGGCAGAATATGCATTAATGTATATAATTAATATAAGATTAATGTCACTGCCGGGTTCATTTCTTAATGTAAAAAATTTTTTAACAATGCACCAGGTCAAAAGTCAGTTTTTAAGTTTACAGTATTATTCTAACTGAGATATCCCAGACTGAATAAATATCTTATTGTATCACGAATCAAATTGATTTGAGACCTGGTAATATCGAATCGAATCGATCCAGAAAATCTGAATCTATACCCAGCCCTACTATCTACTAATACCTGTCAATAACTTATAGGTGTCTTGTAAATGAAGTTGTAAATGAATAAAGAATCATTTACAAGTGTATATATTTAGTTTGTTTATGACTGATTAACTATCGACTAATAGCTTTTAAATTATTTACAATTGATTGTTTTTCTAAAGTGTTAGCTAAACCTTTAAAGCCTTCTCCACCCGAGAGATCTGTGTTTGGGAGAGGAAGATAAAAATGACATGATGGGAGAGGAACTGGAATAAAGGAGTGACAACAGTCTTTAGCAGAGCCCGAGAGCCTTTGGTGTGCTAGCAGGGTAAACAAAGAGCGAGCGAATTCCTCCCTCTTCATTTAAGAGAAATCAGGCTGCCGCTCCTGCTGGGACGAGCGAACACGGCGCCAGACAAAACTTGGGAGATGTTAGAAATGTTAACATTAGCATAAACATCCCAGACCCAAGCTGCGAGCCGCCTGAATTATTCACAGACGATTTACTTATTTCAGGAGAGCGATCCATTTTTAATGTAATGTGGTCACTTATGACACGTCGTATCAATAATTCAGCCCTCCTTTCTCACTGACAAAACCAAGAGGCGTGTGCGCGGCGGCGAAGACTCGCGCTCGCCAAAATCTCAACAGGGAGAGCGTGTCACTTGGAATTATCACGCCGCTGAAACAACAGAAAACGAGACAGGGCTGCAGGGACGTCGTCAGCTTGGAGGCCGCACGCAGATGGAAGTGTGCGAGGGAGGGAAGCTACTTCCTGTCGGGAGCCACGGTGCAGGGGAGCGGTGTGGATGTGCTCCCCGGTGTGAGCTGCACGGTGGAGCGGCGGGGCGGGAGGTGGAGGTGTGAATCCGTCATCGGGCTGAGACTCTCGAGGGAGCCTTTAGCAGGAAGGAGGAGGAGCTGGGTGCATTAACTCCAGTCCTCGCCCCTGTTTTTACGTCCTTTCCCGCCCTCCTGTGAACATTTAGGCTCCATGTGTCCGGCTCACACTCTCTGCTTTTCACACCCGAACAAAACTCAAAAGACGAGCTCGAAGATTTGAGGCCTGTGATTCCTCCATGAGGGCTGTGAAATATTCAGGAGCCTGGCTTTAGCACTCACACAGGACGAATGTCCAACAGTTAATCATGGTCTCTAAATGTTTTACTGATAAATAAATCGACTAAATTGGTGATATTCAGCTGGTGAGAAGGGTTTGAAAAAGAAAAAAAAATAAAAGTACAGATGCTTAATTAGGATATATTTCTCTGGAAAGACTAACATTTTCCAGTCCAGTCATTGATTTGCTTTTTTAGAACTATATTTGGTTGATTTACTGTTTAAGTTAGCTTAAATTTTGTTTTGCCATTTCTTCTTATTTCATTTTCAAAGTTCAATCAAAGTTAATTCATATAGCACAGTTCATTCAAACTTGATTGCAGCTCAAAGTGCTTTACATCAAGACAAAATGATTGACAAAGACATATATATATAAATACATGCATACATATACATACAGAAATAATGATAATCAATTTCCAAATTATATTCCACTCTACTTATAAAGAATAGTTTTTAGGATGTCAAAAGGATTTGGAGACCAATGCACACCACAGAAGCTAAAGCAAAATAAATGATTAAAATTATAAGAATATACACAAGAAAAATCAATGAAAAGCAATAAAACCAAGAAACATCAGATGAATAAATAAAATGCAAAAAATTTAGCTGTCCTGATCCGATACCGATATCTGATATCGGTCTGATATCAGCGGAAAAAACATTAAAAAATATATTAAAAAATGTTTCAATTCAGTTGTAGAATATACTTGTGTTTAAGTTAAAGAAAGTGGTTATTTTGCTATTTAAAAATATATTATTTTTACTGGATTTCTTGAGGTCACTTTTGAGGGTCTTCTAATTTATTTTTCATTTATATTATTTAAAGAGACCGTGAGGAGTTTTTAAGTAATTACAAAAAAGTCTCACTTTTAGATATATGCCTGATCGAAATACACACTTATTGATGAGTTTTATAGCATCTAAATAGATTATCTATAAATGCTATTCTTTAGCCTCCTGGTCGGGTCGTACAGGGCTGGACTGGCCTGGATACTCAACTTCGGGGAACCAGACAATTAAAACTAGAGCAAATTTATATTATTTCATCATTTATATTGCACGTCTGAGAGCGCTGGGCTGTAAGTAGCGATAAGTAGCCGGCTACAACTACGATAGTAACTTTTCCCCGCATTGCTTGTTGTCACACATCAAAAACTACCGCTACGTAGCTAGAAAGAGATACATTACCTCGTGGCTTTGCATCCTGTAAGTTGTTGAAAAAGAAGTTGTAAAGCAATGCAGAGTTCTGACAAAGATCCATGCTGCATTTACCACAACAAACAAACACATTTGGCTTCACGTCTCCGGTGCGTTCAAGTTGTAGTCAGAAGTAGGAATTTTGAGCTCCGAGTGGGAAACTACAACTGGAACGTCACCCGAAGTCAGAATTTCCTACTGGGAACTCGGTGAAACCTCGCCACCCCGAGGTGTCAATCGAAGATGGATGCCCCCAGTGTGAACAGTTATTTAGCTCCTGTAATAATCCATTTATTTGCACTTCTGACTGGGGTGTGTCGCTCTAGATCAGCTGGATACATAGTATTGTTAGACTTGTGAACAACAACGCAGGGCGTGCTAACAACAGCTAACAATAGCCTGGTAGATCGGCATGTTTTTTTCTGACTTCAACTGGAACGCCGATAAGTCGGAGATGATATCACTCCCATTTCCGAGGTTACAGGAACGCAGCATTACAACGGCGATAAATTCTCCTCATAGCACCTTTAATTGTACTATATTCTTATGTTTAAGGTTAACATTTATTGAACCCATTGGTTAATAACAAATGGGTCAGTTTTTGTCACGCCAACCGTATCTGAGGTAAAAATGCTGTATTAGGACACCCCTACTAAAAATACATTCAAAACAAACAAAAACATGTTTGAAGATTAATATTAAACCTAAAATGATTACATGCAAACGTTAAAAAATATCAAAATAAATAAGCAAATAGTACAAATGGAATAAAACATCAGACAATAAAATTTTAAACTAAAATTTAATAATAAGATAAGAATTGCTACTCTGAAATAAATAATTATATTAGTCATTAAAATAGTAAAGTTCTAAATAATAATGTCACCATTGTTTTGAGAGTTTTTTTTACTTTATTTCTTAACTTGGTTTGCATTAGTGACAAAGAATATTTTTTATTTTATTTCGGTTTGGTTTTTGTTCTCTAACAAGGTCGAAGGAGGGTAAATAATTTTCCAGGACAATTCATGCTCTTCCAGGAAGTTTCAACTTTTCCCATTTTCCATGACTGGAAAGCTGGTCAATAATTTTCCAGGTTTTCCAGGACGCATTGGAAACCTTCCTTTAACAGTCAGAAGGATTTCTTTAGTGGCATGAAATATTAGCCCCATTAAGGACTTTGAGATCATAGCTGATTCTTTCTTTGTTGTTATTTTATGTGTTTTGAACAGCTGCTGTGCATTTTAATCATTTTCCCCACATTTGTTGTTTTTTTATCTCTTTTGCATAATGTGATGTTTTTTTACTTTGTATTTGCTGATGTCATTTTTAATGTTTTATTTCCTCCTTTGGATTTCCTTTTCATGTTTGAGTTCAAAAGCAGTTTTCATGAATTGCCTGCTCAGTATTTTTAGTTTCTCGCTCTCATTTCTTTTTTTTTGCATTTTGAAGCTCGACTTCAAACCTTCTTAAGATCCAACAGTGCAAAAGGAAAATTCTTACCATTGTAAACCAGCCTTAGGACTTAAATCAGGAGCATATGTTCTTTTAAACTGAAATATTCCCTGATCTTACACTAAGCCCAGTTTATAGACAGAAGAATTATAAAACAAATTTTATTTTCCCGACAGGGCACGGTCTGATCTGTCGACCCTGAGCACGAGGCTGAAGAAAGATGGCTGCTTTATGAAAGAAGTGAACGAGGGTCAAAGCCCAGGAAGGTCAAGGAAGTCCTCAATGCTCAGTCCTCTTGCATTATTTTTCGATTATGAACAATCATCGGCGTTACATCACTCAGGGCTGCTGCTCCATGAGCCTTACGTAAGCCGCTCTTGTGTGAAGATGGAGCGCCGACACGTTGGCGAGGAGCTCTCTTTGTTTTTGTGTTCACGTTTTTTCAGGTGATAGTCGGAGGGAAGTGCTCAGAGTTTGTGCTGTGTCAAAAATCATGCGTTGGGCAGATAGAAGAATAAGAAATAAAAAAGATATTGAAATAAACAGAACGCAGGGACAGGAAGGGCTTATAAAGAGGATGGTGGAGTCCATTGTGCACAGAAGCTCTGTCTCCAAACACCCTTGCACATCAGGCTGACCCCCTTTTTCCTCCGAGAAAACGCTGTTTGTCAGTTTCCATGGTGAGAAACACACTTCTTCATGGCAGTTCTGAAAAGCGCTCCGTCAAATGACACTTGCTCCTTGACCTTTTGTCAAATCGGAGGTCTCTTCGGGTTTGTTTACCGATCACAACAACAGAGACCTTTACACAGCTATTCACAATGTTCAGGGACCACGGAGGGAAAGAACAGATTATGTTTGTGCCGTTTCATTTCTCCTGCTGCAGAGTGACGGTCCACGTGACGCCTCAGCTGATTCTGGGTCAGGCGTGGGCGTAAACTCGATACCCGCAATATCAACTGTAGTTCAGCTCGACTACGACTCAAATTTCGGTCAACTAGAGCGAGTAGACTTCACAATTGAAGCAAAAAGAGTCACAAGTACGACTAGTAGACTTAAAAATGCTCACTGGTACTACAACTAAGCCTTAAATGGTAAAAGGGGGCGGGGAAAAGCAAAAAAAAAAGGCTTCCCATTGGCTGTCAACAATACTACAACCAATCAGGGAGCTGGATTTGGTTATAATCCCTCCTGTCTCCTTAACATTAGGTCTACTAGTACAACTAGATAATCTTTTGGCTTTACTAGTCCATTTTTAAAACTCGTCTTAAAACCCATTTTTATTCCTTGGCTTTCGACCCTGCATGAGACTCGGCTCCTGTTTTTACTCATTGTTTCTACTGTTTTTATATTGTTTTTTAAAAACTTTGAAACAATTGTTTTAGTATTTACATCTGCTTTATTTTATCCATTGTTTTTAATTAATTTCTGTCTGTGTTGTTTTGTCTATTTGTGTACAGCACTTTGCTTCAACTGTGGTTGTTTTTAAAGTGCTTTATAAATAAAGATTAGTTGAGTTCTACAATAAGACTAAAAGCAGTTTTACGGAAAAACACTTGGGCATAAATTTGACATCAGTTATAAAAACCATGGTTTAGCTCTACTAGTACTCAAATTTGGAGAATTTAAACTCTATATTGGTTCACTCGTGTGCAAGTAGACTTCACTAGAGAAGAAGAAAAAATCTCTAGTACAACCAGTAGACTCAAAAATGTTCACTAGTACTACAAGTAAGCCTTATATGGTAATAAGGAGGCAGGGAAAAGCAAAAAAAAAGGCTTCAGATTGTCTTTTAACAATATTACAACTAATCAGGGAGCTGGTTTTGGTTGTAATCCCTCCTGTTTCATTTACATCAGGTCTACTAGTATTACTAGATAATCTCTTGGCTTTACTAGTACTACAAGTAGACAAAAAGTACTTTTATGGAGAGTCATTTGGGGAAAAATTGATTTCAGTGATATCAACTGTAGTTTAGCTCTACTAGTATTTAAATTTGTAATATATGTACTCAATTTTGGTTTACTTAATTTACAGTTTTTTGTTACTATTAGATTTAGAAAATGTTACTAATAAAAACTCAAAGCTCTACTTGTAGTACTAGTAACATACAATCATGTACTAGAAGCCGATTTTGCTTCATTTGTTGCGTCTAATCGCACACGAGTACGCCAAAAATCTTTGCTAGTGAAACATTTTGTATTGTTTACTAGTATCACTAGTTGGTCATGACACGTGGACATGAAAATGATACTCCGCAATATCAACCGTAGTTCAGCTCGACTACGACTCAAATTTTGGTCAACTGGAGCGAGTAGACTTAACTAGGGAAGTAAAAAGAGTCACTAGTACGACTAGTAGACTTAAAAATGCTCACTAGTTCTACAACGAAGCCTTATATGGTAAAAGGGGCGGGAAAAAGCAAATTGGGTGCTAGATATAGTTGTAATCCCTCCTGTTTCATTAACATTAGGTCTACTAGTATTACTAGATAATCTTTTGGCTTTACTAGTACTACAAGTAGACAAAAAGCAGTTTTATGGAGTCATTTGGGCATAAAATAGAATCAGTGATATCGACTATAGTTTAGTATAGTACTAGTATTTTAATTTGTTATATATGTACTCAATTTTGGTTGACTAAGGTGGGCTTTACACGAGTGCGAATTTGTAAGACTCCGGTAAAATACTGACACACGGAGACGCGTATTTGTCCATGACTCCGCATCTTTTTTGAAAACGGGTTTGCAAGTGGATATCTGCGTATTCGTCTTCATGCCGTAGTTGGTATAAACAGATAAGTCCGGAAAAGACGGTGACCTCAAAGCACCCGTCCTCCTCCCCGCCCTCCAACTCACGCTGTCACACACAACAACAACTATGGTGGCAGCAGCTATAAATATTGCTACGACTTTTACACCAACATTTTCTCACAGAACACCAACAACACCAGCTACAGCAACAACAGCAACAAGTGCTCATGCAGAGACGCAGCATGTTACGCACGCATGAGCACTTGTTGACGTTGAATCCACCTCGGAGCACAACTGTGATGTTACGAGTGTAGTAACCCAAGAACTACATTACCCAGCATGCAATATGGGTTAGGAGCATGCGTGGAACCCCCCAGGTACGTCCCAGTGTGGATTTTGCGTTCTCAAGTAAATACTCAAGCCTGTCTACAATATGATGTGTAAACAGCGATCCATGTTTTGATGCCGACGCCAAGACAATACGGTGCCGTCCTCATGTGCGGAGGGCCTAAATTTACAGTTTTGTGTTACTAGTAGTACTAGTAGAGGTAAGTATTGGCAAGAACCTCACGATACGTATCAGGGTACTTGGGTCAAAAAACAATAATATCATGATATATATCACGATATTAAAATATTGTGATATATTGCGATATTCTACAGTATAGAAGAAAAAAGAAAAAAAACCTAAGAAAAAAAAAAAACTAGAGATGGTGTTTGTGTAAATCACACATTATTACTCAAAACTGAAAGTACAAATCAAGTCTCAAAATCTCATATTTCTCTTGTCATTGTTGAACTGAATATTGGCATGCATGAAAAAAACCTGAGCATGCATATTGCCAAAGGGCCTTTGTCACTGAAAACAAAGACAAAAAGTATGAGGGAAATAAATATGAGTGTTTTTTTCCCAAAAAATCAAAATCAAGATTTGAAATTTCAATTTTATATCCAAGGTCAACATATCATGATATATTGCTATGTCGATAGATGTATATATATTTTTTTAAGTTATTTTTTGGGGCTTTTATGGCCTCTATTGTATAGGACAGCTAAAGATCGACAGGAAAGCGGGTGAAGAGAGGGGGGATGACATGCAGCAAAGGGCTGTGGCTGGGATTCGAACCAGCAGCCGCTGCTGGGGGTTGGCAGCCCCCGTACATGGGGCGGACGCTCTACCAACTGAGCTAATGTCCGCCCCATGTCGATATTTTTTTACACCTCTAAGAACTAGTAGACTTAGACTTAAATGTACTAATAAAAACTCAAAGCTCTACTAGGAGTACTAGTAACATACAATCATGTACAAGTAGAGGATCTTGCTTCATTTGTGCCGTCTAATTGCACACGAGTACGCCAAAAACCTTAGTAGTAAAACAATTTTTGTTTACTGGTACCACTAGTAAACTCAAAATATCTTACTAGTAGTACCAGTGAACTGTTTTAAGTGTACTTGTGGTACTAGTGAAGTCAAAAGTGTTGTCAGTAGTACTCATGGACCTAATGCAAATGAAAGAGGGATTATACCCAAATCCAGCTCCCTGATTGGTTGTTATATTTTAGAAAGCCAATGGGAAGCCTGGATTTGCTTTTCCTAGCCCCCTTATTAGCATTTAAGGCTCACTAGCAGTACTAGTGAACATTTTTTAAACTCTATGAGCAACAAGAATTTTGGTCAACTTGTGCACCAGTCGACTTTACTAACGAAGCAAAAAGTGTCACCTGTAGTACTCGTAGACCGTTTTGGATTTTCTAGTACTACTAGTAGACTTCAAATGTCTTTTTGCTAATGGGGGAAAAGCTAATTCAGCTGAGTGCTTGGGAGTTTCCCAGCTGGTAGTTTGGCATTGTACTGCAACCTAAAGGGTATAAAATTTATTTAAAATATCCGTCTACTGTAGCGGACATCATGCATGAAAGGGTTAAGTAAGTGAATGAAAAAAAATCTTGATTTTTAATTTTTAAATCTGCAGAAAATGATAAAATATATGCCCAGCTCCAGTTAACCATAAATATCTTGTCTTGTAGTGTATTTAACTGAATGTAGGTTGAAAAGACTCATTATTTCCTGTTTCTTTGGCAGATTTAAAGCCAATCAAACACCCTAAAAAGCAGCACCGTGTGAGTTTGTGGGCTCTCACTTGTACAGAGGGATGTCCGGCTCCTTTCCCTCCGTCCTCAGGGTCAAGCAGCACTGCTGCAGCTGAGACTTCGGGTCATTCCAGTCCTGGTTCAGAATAAACTCCTGAAAAACAAACACAAACACATTCAGTCTCAGTTCTCTCCCAAACTTCTCCTCAGCTGCAGAAACATGGGAATAAAAGCCTCTGCAGCTGGAGCTTTTATTTCATTCTTGCCTTGACCCTCTGCACCGTTTCTACCCCCTCCTCCTGCACTCACTTATTTGCTCTCCCCCTGACTGGCTCTCCATCTGTGTCTTCACGGTGAGTACAAATCACCGGCTACTTAAGACAAAAGCCAATCCCGGGCCAGATATAAAGAGCGTCTGGGAGTCTCCCAGGTGTGCAGGCCTGATACATTTCTCTTATCCAGCGGGGACTTCTAAAAGCCCTTCCATTAACAGGGAAGCAGCCCTGTCATAAAAAGGCAGACTTTGAATCCAGAACTGTCTGCTCCTATTAATTTTCTACAAAGAGTGCTTCTGCTTCTGTTGCTAGCGCTCTCCATCTCGCTTCACTCTCCTCTCTCTGCTTCCCACTTCCCCTCCCTCTGGGGGGCATCTGCACCCCTTTAGCCCAAAGCAGAGAAATTAGGCTGCTCCTGAAAAGAGCCGAGCGTATAGCCGGGCTTCCTTCGAACATAAGGAAAAGGAGCGTTTACGTCCCTGTTTTCTTGCCTCTCTATTTCCATCCAAATTGGATGAAGCAGCACAGTGTGCGGCGCTGTGGTTTCCACCAGGCTATGTGAGGAGACGTGCTGGCTGTTTCACAACTTTTCTCTTGGAAGTGGAAATGAGGTGCTCTCTCGCAGCGACCATGACGCAAAGCTCAGCTCCTCCAGAGCTGGGGGGTTCTCCCTGGAGAGGCACACCAAGACAGCAATTAGCATGGCATATCAGACCGCTGCAGCATCTTCACACGGAGAGGTCCACGCTGGGTGGGTACGACGGCGCATGCCTGTTTGGACTCAGCAGAGAGAGCACACTCGGCATCGTGGGGCTTGTTGGATCTACTATTGTAATGACGGCCAACAAATAACGTAGTTTCTCAAACATAATACCCACTCAATTACACTCATAAGGGTGCAGTTTGCACTTGGAGTTATTCAGCCTCTTGTGTGTTGCTGGATCCTGGTGTGGATGAAGTTATTTATGTGTTATGATCGCTCAATTTCATTTTGCCATTTGTGTTTGTCTTAAATGTTCTTTGATTTTAATGAACCTTTTTCGGTTGTTCTTTTTTCCTTTGTGTTCAAACTCTTGTGTTTTGTTGTCTTATGTTCCTGCCTGTCAAAGCACTTTGTAAACCAAAGTTTTTAAAAGTGCTACACAAATAAAGTTTATAATTATTATTATCAATTATAAGAAACAACACATTTTTCAGGCTTTGTTACAGGAAAAACTCTGTGCCCAAATATAACGTTCACCCAGATTTTGCCCAAACCTTACTCTCTCAAACAAATGCCTGGTCTGTCCTTCGTTATCTCTGCTTTCTTTTCCCTCAACTTACAAATGTTAGCTTCACTCACGCCAAATTTCCTACCAGCTTCTCTGTTGCTCACTGCCTCAGTCTCTTCAGTCTCCTTTCTTTTGAATGCTGCTGAGTAACTTTCTCTTTTTGTCAACATTTCGATGGTATTTTACTTTACTTTTCAATTATTCCCACCAAACAACACCTGCTGATGATCTGACGGTACTTGCAGCAATGACTTCACGCCAAATCATATTTTACACATCCCAGCATGCTCAGTTGTAATGTGCCGACCAATTAGAGCACAGCTTTCAACATGGCATTGTTTTTAACCGATCAAAGTGCAACTATCAACACAGTGATGTCTTCGATCAACCAGAGCGCAGCTATTTTGGTCCTCTGAGTGTTTACATGATAGCGGGTCAGATTTATAAGAGCTACAAAAGTTTGGTGGTAATGTTTCGCAGAGAAGAAAATATTTCAGCTGTTTGTATCAGATGTGTTGTAACCGTGATGTTGGCGAGACAAAATATTTTACATATTTTGCTTTTGCTCCTGCACAATATGCATCCAAAAATTTGACCTCATGTAAGAGAATGACACATACGAGAAATTATGGTATACAATCCTGCACAAACAAAGAAATATCAAAAATGTGAAAAACAGCTGACTGAACAATCAAACTTTATTTTTAAAGTGGTTTCATTTTCCAAATGATCTACTTTATATACTTATTATTGTTCTTATGTGGAGCATTTTCGGGTTATTTTGTGCCTTCATTGATATGACAGCGAGACGACGGTTAAGTTTGTGAAACAGGGTGAGAGGGAGCAGAAGGACAGTAACAAGGGGTAGGAACTTAAAAAGGTTTTTTTATTTCTCCTTTTCGAACGTGTATAATTACGTCAATTCTTTTTTTTTCATGAATGTGAATGGCATTTCACTATTTTTTATTTCTTTGCATACATGTTCAAAACAAAAATAAAATTCAATTAAATTAAATTTTTATTCATTTCCCTATTTTGAACACACCAACAAACAATACCGTTACGGTTATTTCTCATATATAACACCTATATTTTGCTCTTTATAAGGTCTAATTTTGGGTGTGTTTTGTACACAAGCACAAGCAAAATATGTAAAATATTTGGTCTCACCAACATCATAATGACGACACATCTGAAACAAGAGCCAAAATATTCTCTCTCTCTGCAGAACGTAACAGCAAAACTTTTACAATTCTTACAAAACTGACAGTTACACTGTTCCAATCTAATATTTGTGTCTTAATTAGTTAACCGTTGTGTTATTCTCAATTATACACATTACGGTAACACCCAGGGCGCTGCCATCCCGTGATTGGTCGAAGACTTGGCATGCTAATAGCTGCTCTCTGACTGGTCGATTCACTACGACTGAGCAAGCTTGGGCAGAAATGGAGTGATTGCGCATGTGTGAAGCGAAAGGTCTTTTTGCATCCGGTTGAGAGAAAAAATGGTGTACGTTATTTGGTGTGCAAATACTGAAATTTCACTGATAAAAACTTTGGTGATTTTGAGTTGTGTGGGGGAGTAAGGTTTGGGCAAAAAGTGTGTGGGTATTATATTTGAATACAGCGTTTTTCTTGTAAAGTAGCATGAAAAAACAGGGTGCATTTTGTACATGAGGGCGGGTCATATTTGAGAAATTACAGATAAGTCTGTTTTTAACATTTTGTTCCTTTTTTATATTTTGTTACTAGTGAGTCACGCCTTTGTTTTTCTTTTCCATCCTTTGCATGATATCTGTGTGTATAATATTGTGTTACTTTAATATTCTTTATGTGGCCCGTTGGGTTTTTCGCCTCTCCCTGCACCACAGATAATCTGTTATCTTTGCCTTTTGTGTATTTTATAATTGTGCAATAAAAAATAAAAAATAAAAAATTAGGGATGCACTGAAATGACAATTTGTGGCCGAAGTTGAAGCAGACTAAAATATAAACGCTTTACCGAATATCAAATATCCAGAATAATTTTTTAGATATGTATTTAAAAGAAAGTAATTGTTTATTGAATATTATGACATTTTTAAATATTTCAGTAGCCTTTGCTTTTCAAAAAAGGAACAATAAAGTTTTTCATCCATATTAGGCCTTCAAACAAAACAAACATGCATTAAAAAAAAAAATAAAGTGCATTGAAGTGGATAAACCCGAAACAAATGAATTATTGTCCTTTTGACACAAGTCTGCTTAGCCACAGTCACACGCAATGACGTATTTGATTTCGTCATTGCATCACATGGTACTATTTGGCCTTGCTACTACCTCACTCCACCGAAGGCTGAATATGGCTTTTTTTGCAATATTCGGCCATTTCGGTGCATCCTTACAAATAATATCATGTAATATTAATTTTCCATCATTTCTTTGTGTTATTCCTTTTGAATTATCTCAGGTGTAACAAAGAAAGTCCAAACAAAGCTTAAGAAACCCATGTTCTTGTGAGTTTTATGCAAAAAGAGTTCATAAATGAAGCACTGAAGCCTTTTCCTGATCTTGCAAAGGATTCAAACAGCTCTTATCTTGTCCACCACTTGAACACTTTTGGGTCTTTCCTCTCAATTAGGACACAAAACAGCTTCTAGAACATTCAGTGCAGTACTTTGTGTCTTCAAGCCCTTCTGTCTAAATCTGGAGAACCCGATGGTGCTTGAGAATAAAACCCTCCACTCACATCTGACCACGTCAGGGAGAGTGAAGCTCCTCCATCCACCCTCTCTTGGAGGAACAGAGAAGAGGACGTTATTAACAGACCATTAGAAAAAGAGACGCTGTTCCTGGTAAAGTCGACTAAAATAGCCTCCCCGTTGATGTTCGCCCCGTTAAAACCTCGCCATTAGCCTGCTCATCATCTTCTGAGGCTCGGCGGCTCATTGATCAGACGCCAGCTATCAATAAGGGCTCACCTTCAGGCGCGGGAAGAAGCAGACGTTCATGAAGGTGTGCACGTACTCCAGGTCTTTATCAATGTAGAGCGCTGCGATGAAAGCTGCGGATAAGAAAGGGAGACAGCATTTATTTAAAAACATGAATCAATAGGTGGCTTCTTTCTCTGCTCCGCTCAAACTGAATAAAACAAGAACAATCAGCTGTGATGTGAATGTAAACCATCTGAAGCTCCTGCTTTTTCCTTCAAACAGGAAATGAGTAAAGCGAGGGCCACGTAGAGTTCACAGAAGCATCTTTATGGGGAGAAGACAAAGCTGCATGTCAGGCTGAATTGAGAGTAAGTGAGCAGAAAAAGGCTCCGATGTGAGCGGTAGGTAGGTGGTAGGTGGTGGGTGTCATCTCCATCTCCTGCCTGCCCCTTTGTTTTCCTCCTCTATTAGCTGCCACGGCGTTTTCTCCTCTCAGAGACTAAGACGGTGGCACACGAGGGGAATAATAGGCAATATTTCAGGAGGCCAGCGAGGGGCTGTAGCCGCGGGGCATGGCCGCTCATATGCCGCTCGTCTCCGGCGCTGACCCCTCGTCCCCCTTCCTGTGTCATCAACTCTGCTCCGGAGGATCATTTGAAAGGCAAATGATATGAAGGCTGACCGGGGAAGGCATCAGTGCCTTTTCTCCTCTTTGTTTTTCCCGTTACGGCCTCTTCACGTCCTCTTTTTCTGCCTCCATGGAAGTTACGTGAAGTTTAAAGAAAAGTTATTTTAACTACCTCATTAAAAAGATTTATTTGATTCTATTCCCCCTTGAGCAGTTTAATAAAAGAATAACTTACAATTGGTTTTAGATTTGGAGACTTTGGGATTGGGGGACTTTATGCATTTATAATAATCAAACTTTAGGCGAAGTAATAAAACTCAGCACCTCTGGAGGAAGCAGCCGTTCAAATGCTGAATTTCCAAAAGGTGTTGGAGAGAAAAAAAAAGGACTTTGAAGGATCATGAAAAAGATCTTTTTACAGAAAAGGGCTGCAGGAAAGGAATGCTGAACACAGTGACCACAGGCAGAGCAAACAAGCGGAGAAACTGAGGTAGTGTTGTGTTACTCAAGACCGGTCTTGGTGTCCATACCACATTTTGAAGGTTTTGGTCTTGACTGGGTCTTGTCTGCCAAAAAGTCTTGGTCTTGGCTTGGTCTCCGCCTTGGTCTTGACTCCCAAAAGTCTTGGTCTTGTCTTGGTCTCGGCTTCTCTCAGTCTTGGTCTTGTCTTGGTCTTGACTGCCAAAAGTCTTGGTCTTGTCTTGGTCTCGGCTTCTCTCAGTCTTGGTCTTGTCTTGGTCTTGACTGCCAAAAGTCTTGGTCTTGGCTTGGTCTCCGCCTTGGTCTTGACTCCCAAAAGTCTTGGTCTTGTCTTGGTCTCGGCTTCTCTCAGTCTTGGTCTTGTCTTGGTCTTGACTGCCAAAAGTCTTGGTCTTGTCTTGGTCTCGGCTTCTCTCAGTCTTGGTCTTGTCTTGGTCTTGACTGCCAAAAGTCTTGGTCTTGTCTTGGTCTCGGCTTCTCTCAGTCCTGGTCTTGACCAGGTCTCAGCTTCTCTCAGTCTTGGTCTCCGCCTTGGTCTTGACTCCCAAAAGTCTTGGTCTTGTCTTGGTCTCAGCTTCTCTCAGTCTTGGTCTTGTCTTGGTCTTGACTGCCAAAAGTCTTGGTCTTGTCTTGGTCTTGACTCCCAAAAGTCTTGGTCTTGTCATGGTCTTGACTGCAAAACGTCTTTGTCTTGACTCGGTCTTGACTGCCAAAAGTCTTGGTCTTGTCTTGGTCTTGACTCGGTCTTGACTCCCAAAAGTCTTGGTCTTGTCTTGGTCTCGGCTTCTCTCAGTCTTGGTCTTGTCATTGTCTTGACTCCCAAAAGTCTTGGTCTCGGCTTCTCTCAGTCTTGGTCTTGACTCGGTCTTGTCTCCCAAATGTCTTTGTCTTGACTCGGTCTTGACTCCCAAAAGCCTTGGTCTTGTCTTGGTCTCAGCCTTTCTCAGTCTTGATCTTGTCTCGGTCATGACTCCAAAAAGTCTTGGTCTTGACCAGGTCTCAGCTTCTCTCAGTCTTGGTCTTGACCAGGTCTCAGCTTCTCTCAGTCTTGGTCTTGACTCGGTCTTAACTCCCAAATGTCTTGGCCTTGTCTTGGTCTCGGCTTCTCTCAGTTTTGGTCTTGTCTTGGTCTTGACTCGGTCTTGACTCGGTCTTGACTCCCAAAAGTCTTGGTCTTGCCTTGGTCTCCGACTTGGTCTTGACCAGGTCTCGACTCCCAAAGGTCTTGGTCTTGTCTTGGCTTCTCTCAGTCTTGGTCTTGTCTTTGTCTTGACTGCCAAAAGTCTTGGTCTTGTCTTGGTCTTGGCTTCTCTCAGTCTTGGTCTCTCCTCGGTCTCGACTTCCAAAAGTCTTGGTCTTGTCTTGGTCTTGACTCGGTCTGGACTCCCAAAAGTCTTGGTCTTGTCTTGGACTTGACTCGGTTTCGACTCCCAAAAGTCTTGGTCTTGTCTTGGTCTAGGTGCATTCTGGTCTTGGGCAAGTCTTGATCTCGGACTATGTGGTCTTGAGCACAACACTAAACTGAGGCTGTCTAAATCTCTTTAAAATACTTACTTTACTGTAATTGGAAGGTCAAGAGCTTTTTATTAAAATAAAGTCAACAAACAATATAATACATTTAACAAACAAAAAAAGAGAAAAAAAATAAATGAAAATGAAATGAACTCTCTTTTGGGAAAAATTGCATATAAATAAAATCATTATACAAATAAAAACAATAAAAAATAGACCCTGTCTCTGTAAAAAACTCCAATAAAAATACAACAATAAAAATCAACAAATAAAATGGAGTTTAAGTCCCTCACTTTGAAAATCTTGGATTTAATTAGAAAACTAAGTAGTAGAATTTGAGCCATTTTCCAAATCTTAGAATTATACTGACATTGATATTTACTATTATTACCATAGGCATCATCTGTCACATGTGCATCCTCTAACCGTCAAGCTTTTATAATCATGACAAAACAAAAATCCTTGAGAATGAAAAGAAAAGGATGTTAAAGGCTTTTGTTGACTCAACCAAAGACAAATCCAAATAAAGGAGCTTTTAGTTCTTTTATTGCTGAAATTTTAATGAGCTCTCAGGATAGTTGAAGTCTGCAGGAGCTATTTTGGTTTAAAAGTTATGTTTACTGCAGTGTTCTCATAAATTTGAGGTATAATTTTGTTGTATTTTCATATTTCCTTTCTTATTATTGTCTTCTAAATGGATTTTTAATGCTTCCTAATGAGCTTGTTTCAACGCTTTTCATAAGGAACATTGAATTACCTGTTTATGCCTGAAAGCTGCTTTTAAATCAACCTGCTTTCTCGGCACCAAAGAAAATATTAAACCTTTTTTTTATACTTTGGAGCCAAAACCATGAGCTACCTCACAATAGCCGCAGCAGGGGGGCATCGTTATTTAAATATTACACATGCCAATAATGGGCAGCCTTTTTAAACAAGTCAATTGAATTAACATTACTATGACTTTCCACCTTTTATCCAATCAGATGGAAAATTGCCTCGGTGCAGATGAGACCACATACAGAGCAGCTCACAGTTTGAAACTTGTATTCATAATCAAAAGTCAAACATGGCTGTGTTGGGAGAGACGGGAGGCCTGACACTGGCGCTCCGTCTCGTGTAAAACACACTAAAACAGATCTGACATTTAAACTTTAAGTGCTGCCTGCTCACTGCCAGTGTCCTGCCGTGTGTTTACTTCTGATTTGATGCTCTAATGTTTCTTTGATTCACTTGGTGAACAGTCAAAGAGAAGCTCAGTGTGAATGTGTGCAGCTCCATCATGTTGAGGTAAATAAATGAAGCTTTGGGGGTTTGATGCTGCAGTGAAGTGACTAATCCACTGTCCATGCCAACAGCCTCCTCTGATTCCTATAACGTCCTGGAAGCTGAACTGAAGGAGTGTTTCTGGTATTTTTAAACCTGGCCCGACCTTTCTGCATGTTCTATGATCTGATTGGTCTCATAAGAGCGAATGCTGTGAGGCTGCTCCAAACGCAATCACGAGGCAAACTGCAATCAGGGCAGATGAATCCAGCAGGACACTTACCTGATCAGTGGGAGCATTATTAGAGCTTTGCCCAAGAGTCCAAACACGGACTTGACCATTTGTCCACCAGGGGTGACCAACTGGTGGACTGGGGCCCAAAACTGTTAAAATGTCTCATATGTGTAACCTGGAAAAAAGTCTGATATGTAGAAGCCCCACGAGGCCACATTTAAGAAGAAAAGAACGAAATTGATTTTGGTTTACTTACAGTAAAACAACTTAGGGTGTATTCACAACCAATATCCAAGGCAATAGACAATAAAGAATATGTGTGGGGGGGGGGGGGGGGGTATAAAACTACATTTGATTTATTTTTGTTACTGTTGCTGCCGTTTTAAAACAGAAATAATACATGAAATAATAACTAAATCAAAAGTGTATCTATTTGCCATTAAATGAAAGCTTTTCAAAACATACAAATTTGCATTGTTGAGGCTCAACAGCTGTTAAGGTTATTAATAATAATAAAATCTGAATGAGAAGAAGAGGAAGAAAGAGGAGAAGAGGAAAGGAGGGGATGGAGAAGGAGGAGGAGGAATGAAAGAGGGAAGAGAAGAAAGGAGGGGAAGAAGAAAAGAGGGGGAGGAGTGGGAGATGGAGGAGAGGAAGAAAAAAAGGAGAGGAAAAAGAAAATTTACAAGATTTTTGACAATATTGTATTTGATGAGGAGGATTTTTGAAGTGGACTAGGAGCCAGGGCGGCGGCGAGGCGCGCTGCTGAGGCAGCGAGGCTCAAGTGATGACGTGTGACACTTCGGCGCCACCTGCTCCGGCTCAAACCCCGCTGTAAGATGGAGGAGAGGTTGATCTGCGCTGTTTGCCATCATCCGAAGTTATACGATTCGACGTGTGTACTCTACAGAGACCGGAACAAAAAGGAGCAGGCTTGGGTGAAAGTCTCTGAGGAGACAGGTTTTGAAGGTAAGTTCTGTAAATATTTGTTTCCAGCTGGATTTGCCTGCACAGGTCATCACTGAGTCCAACAAGCTCCGGCTTTCTACTGCGCCTGCGCATTGACGTGGGTCGCCAGCTTGTCAACATGGTCCAGCGTCCAGCCTCGGGCGTTTCTGGTGGCGCGTCACAGGCGTACAGGGCGTTTAAATACGCCAATTTGCGTCCGGTGTGAATGCACATTTTCACTCTGACTTCTAATGAAGTCTTTTTGGTTGACTTTATTTTTTTTCGTTTCGACATCTTGGCCGCGCCTAATTACCAAACACAAAGTCACACGGATTCAACCGTCAGTGTGGGCTAAATGAAACCTCTGATATATCACAACATGGCGTGACTGAGGCAGAATGAACGTCGGCCTCCTAAAAATGGAGTGGAGTGTACGTGCAAAAAAAAACTTGTTCATGCATCTCTACTCTAATTTCAGTTGGACTAAGATGTTTATATATATTTTAGTTATGGGGCCACTTGCTTCAACTTCAGAAATGCGCTCCTCAGTCTCAGTGATAGCCCGAGCTTGATCTTGAAGTGTGGACCCCATTACTGCTAGCTTGTGGCTAAGCTCTTGTTTAAGCATTGTCTTCTCATCTTTTAGGCCCTTCCTTAAATCCCCCTTAAGTTAGAAGATGGCTGTGTGCACGTCGCTTTTGAACTCGCTGTCTTTGGAAATGAAGAAGATTTCACGGCGCAGCTCGTCTCCAGGTTCCCTAGCTTCTTTGCTAGTTAGCTTGGCGCTATTTTCGCCGACGGAGGCGTCCACTTGGTCTGTCTTCGTTGTTAAATGTCCAGTTGGTTGATTTTTTTGCACTCTTCTGCCCTCTCTGTAACTTATTCCCAATTATCCTCCTGCTATACAAGTTAGCATTTTGAAATTCTCAATGAGGGAATGATTTCACAGAAACAAACTTTATAAAACTGCATGTAAACACACTGAATCAAGCCATTAAACCAGAAGACCTCTGATCTGACCACGCTGTCATAAAATTTCAATTTGAGGTTCTAAAGATTTTTGTACCCGCTTGTCATTTTGACCCTGATTAATGTAAAAGACAGGCCCTGAGAGTTAAAAATACCAGAAATATTCTTCAAAGACGGCACGATCAAACAGCCAGAGAATGATGCAGAATGGCAGCAACCAGATCTTAAACTCTCACCATCTTTTTATTTTTCCAAGCACCCTTCAGATGTCTTATTCTGTTTAGTCAAATCTAATGAAGTGGAAGAATAACAAAAGCAGACGATCAGTTTGGTCACTGCAGCCGTGGATTTAAAGAGAGAAAGGTGAGGAGGGGTGATGTTAAGTATGCAGGAGGCATTGTCGAGTGTCCTTTAGAGAAAAGAGAGTTTACAGGTACAATAAGAAGAGGAAATCGATAACAGCTCCTCAGCAGCCTTCTGAAACTACATTCCACATATAAAGAGGATCACAGCCTCCTCTGTCGTCGTGTAACATTTGTACAAACGATTAAAAAAGCTGAGCACTTACACTCCAACAAGTCAGCCAGAGTCTTGGTCCTCAGTGCCACGGGCCGCTTGGTTTTGTCGTTGGTGATGGCGAACTCCTGCATGCCCAGCTCCTCCGCCACTTTGGCCTGTGTTCGGTTGTTTACGAGGGAACTGCGAAGCAACTGTGGGACGAAAACACACGAGATAACTATTATTATCATTGTTTATTATTTATTTAAATGTCTGTATTAAAGAGTGCAACATATACAGCTGTTCACGTGCTGGTCTTCTTGACATGAAATACATAGATGATCCAACAAAGTGAAGGAGGTGGGAAAATAAAAAGATATCTGTTCTCCACTCCTCATTATTTTCCCCCATCAACAACCAATGAGAACAAGGACTGGTCTCCTTAAAGTCCATCGGGCAATCCAGCTGCACCTAAACGCAGCTTAAAGCCACACTGAATGTGTCAAACCCCAAAGTACCCGAGTTTGGGAATGCTTGCATGCTCTCCAACAAATATGTAAAAACAGTGATGTAGAAATAAAGCAAATTAAACAGGAAATATTCAGCCACACAACCATATAAGCTTTTTTTACAAACACCAAACACAACGTCAACGCTAGGGCTGAACAATTAATTGCAAATTTGATTAAATCGCAATTTGGCTTGTTGCAATTTTCAAATCGTAGAAGGTTCAATATTTTTAGCCCAAAATGTGTTGAACATTTTGGCATTGTGATGTAGTTTTTTGCAATTTCATGCCTATTTTATTTTTTTTTTACCTCTATTCATACACTTTTTTTTCCCCACTTTTGGACCATTTTTACCTTTTATTTTTACCCCATTTTCACAACTTTTACGCTTATTTTTTCCCCATTCATCTTTTTGGCCACTGTCAGAACCATTTTTGGAATTTTTACATGTTTTTTGAATTTTAATTTCAAATTTAATTCCCAAATTTGCTGCCATAATCAATTTTGGATTTTTTTTTTTCCAATTTTTTGCCTTTTTTTTTTCTTTTTTTTTCTTTTCAAATTTCATACTTTTTTTTGCACGTATTTATGAACCTTTTTCATACCTTTCATACAATTTTTACCCAGTTTTTACAACTTCATACTCATTTTGCTTTGTTCTTCACTTGTCCACTTTTTCTCAAATCTTTTATCCTTAGATTAATTTAATGTCATATTGGTTTTACTATAAAAAGATCTACTGCTTATGTTTGTTTAAGAATACATAAGATGAGGAACATTAAAACAATCGCAGAGTAAATCGCAATATTGGCGAAAAAATGGCAATTAGATTATTTTCTCAAATCGTTCAGCCCTAGTCAACACCAAGCAAATTAATTATCAAATATCCAAATCTGTTTCACTTTGATTCAAACTGGGGTTGCTTTTTATGAATACTTTAAATGAGAAAATGTTCAGAGTTCTGTTAGATTTTTTTTCCAAAAAGAAACAAAAAATGTTTTTTTATTTATTTATTTTTAAAATATATTTTTCAACAACAGTCAAAAAGTGCCAGGGATAAGCAGAAGAAGATAAAAACTGTTGTAATTGGGTGTAATGAACAGCAAAAGTGACATAAAAGTGAAATGTAAAGTTTCAGAAATGTCAAATGGGACTAATGGAGCCAAACTGTGCCAAGATTGGGCCTGACCACTCTGTAGTAAAACCTCTCTAACTTTGCTCTGCATCACTTTATCAGACTCAAACTTGGCAGAAGTAATGTTCACATATTTGACATTCATTCATAGAGTTTTAAAGCTGCAGCTGCATCATTCCAGAGAGATATTCACAATAAAAACTTGTTGTTTTTAGGCGAGGATGAATTTTTCAAATTATTCTGTCTTCAGTCTTCATTAACTCTGTCCCAGTGACACATATACTGATAATTCACATCTGGATAAATCTCTCAAGTGTTACTTTATTATGACACCAGAGTAATTTAAATAGCCCTGACTTAAAATGACTTAAAAGGCACAAATATTTGGCACAAAATCAATTAGAAAAGGCTTAAATGTTTGCATATAGAATAGCAATAAAATAACTTTAAAAAAAATGATACTGAGTTTGACAAACACACCATTAAAGTGAAGTTTTTAAAATAATAATGATGGTGATAGTAATAAAAGCTTTTAGCCTTTTAAACCTTTAAGTCCCGCACAAAGGAAACAACAGTTATTTTGGTTTGTTTACAGTTTTTTTCTGTACCCTAAAACACTGAGTTCTTTTCCAAAATGCTATAAAAGCCAAAATTAAAAAAATATATTACTCAGTGCTTTTCCTTTGTATACCAATTGTACTACCTGCCCCATCAGTATTTAATGCCAGAAAGCTTTATATCCCTGTTTAAACTGTATTTCAAAATTCAGTTCGCCAGCCAACCTAATGGTAGGTCTGGGTAAATAATGTCATTTTTCTAAATGAAAATGGATTTATAGCATTTTGGACAAGAGCTCTTAGTTATTTGAGTGACTGTAGAAGATACAAGTCCATGCGTACCCAGTTGTAGATTATAGATTGGTTTATTTTTAATAGATAGGACAGTACATGTTAAAGAACATCTAAATGTAAACATGAGAGATTATAGCCGTGTGGCTAATTTCTATCTCTAGTCCCATTGCAGGACGGTGCTACATAAAACATTTATACACAATAAAAACAAAACAAAACAAAAAATACGAAACAAAGCAAACATAGCTGATCATCATAAAACCTTCAGGCCAAGGGATATAGATGAAATATATATGGACAGTTATGAATTATGTATAGACATGTAAGTATGTATGTATGTGTGCATAGGTGCGAATTATATTTACACAGATGTATGTGCAATAACGGTATATTATGTCTATATTGATGTTTATATGTCAGATACATATGTGTATGTGTATATATGTATGTGTGTATATATGTAGGAAGGATGTGTGTGTATATGTGTGTATGCGTATATATGTATATCCATATGAATATATGCTTGTATGTATGCGTATGTATATGTATATTGATTATATATTTTATTGGTTTTGTAAAGGTAGTTAAGCATATTTATATAGATTATATGTTTCGTAATATACATTTGTATAATGTATTTGCATCAATAGAAGAATTTATTTTTTATAAGACCTATGAGGAACAGTAATAAGGGGTAGGAACTAAAAAAGTATTCTACTTCTACCTACTCCTTTTTGAGCGTGTGGTTGTTACAATCCTTTTTTTCGTGTATGTGAATGGCATTTCACTATTTTTTTGTTGTTCTTTGCATGCATGTTCGAATTGAAAATAAATTCAATTCAATTCAATTCAAGGGGCTGGTTAAAGTGCAGAGTGCTAAAGTGTAAAGTGCATTATTGTATTCCAAATTACCCAATATGATATGCATATTACAATAATCTAATACCAGCGATGTAATTTGTGATACGTAGAGTACCCAGGAATATAAAGTGCTAGTTGCATCAGTAAAAATTGGAGATGGAGCCCTTGACAAAATAGATACATAGTTGTTTTGTTAATCGAATCCTTTATGATGAAAGAGCTGTATCAGAAAATATATTTTTATTTCAATAAAACAACAAAACTGATGGATTTCTTTAGATGTTACACTTCATGAGCTCTCTGATTCTATGCTCTGACATGAGAGGTTTGGATCAGAAGAGGGGGGTCAAAGCACAAGAACGTGCAATTAGATGTGCAGTTTTGTAACACTGTGAAATATTCCTGCAAAAGGAAACACAAAACACGGCTCATGATTGACCTCCAGTATGAAGAAATGCAGGAACACGGTGGAGGTGTGGCTGCACTCCTGCACACACACACACACTCATGGTGATAGACGTAAAGGAAGTACACAGAAACATCAAAATAAAAGCCCTCACATAGAATAATTCATCAAAGACAGGGATGGTAATGCGGAGTAAATGTTTCAGGGAGATTGCACGTCGCTCTGTTAAATATTACATTGGGACTCGGAGCTGGGAGGATGACAACATGTTAGAGCGGGCGAGGTACATTTACGACTCTAAAAGGAAAAACACAAACACGTTAAATATAGCTGCAAGAAAAAACAGCAAATAGAATTCAGTATGACTGTCTGAATGTTCCTGGCTGTGATGTGTCCTCCTTAGCAGAGCACACGCGAGCGCACACCGGTTGAATGAGCACTTTTTCAAGTCCATTTCAGATGCACCCCTTTCTGACTCCTGGGCTTCATGGCCGGAGCTTTCAGTCCCTGGAAGCTTTTAGAGCGTGACGTCACCGCCTCCATCTGCAAGAAAGAAATCTCCCACTCCCTTTTTTCTTTTTTTTTTATCCAGGTTTGGACCAGTTCAATCCTGCCGGCCCGGAGCAAGTCAGACATCTGAGAGGAAACGCTGAGGCTTGAATAAAATAAAAATAAAAAAAGAGAAGGAGCGAGATGCCACCTGTCAGGAAACACTCTTGCATGTTCAAAGTGTGATCGCTCGCTTTGCACCTACGCTGCCGACAAAGAAGACGCACAACTTCATTTTTCCGGTGCTTGACAGCTCAGAGGAAAAGAAAGAGGAAAAAAAAAAAGTGTCGACAAAGATGTGTTATTGAAAAACACACCGAGTTGTTTTGTCTCATGACAATACCCATCAGGAGGAGTACAGTGAGCGGGGTGAGGAGAGAAGCTAGTTCATGGGAAAACAGGAAGGAAGGAAGGGAGGGAGGAATGGAGGAAGGAAGGAAGGAAGGAGGGAGGTGGGTACCTGGTTATGGAAAACTGTTTGAGCATAAAATTGCTGGTGATGGTATAAACTGCATTTCAGCTCTACTAGTTCTCAAACTTGGACTACATGTAGTCAATTTTGGTAAACTAATGCAGGAGTAAACTTTAACAGTGAAGCCAGAAGTGTCACTAGTAGTAGTAGTAAGCCTTATATGCTGATAAGGGGGCGGAGAAAAGCAAATTCAGGCTTCCAATTGGCTGTCAAAAATAATCCAACCAATCAGGGTGTTGGATTTGGTTATAATCCCTCCTACTTAAAAAAACTCCTGTCTTAAGCCCACTAGACTGCACATTATTGAGAGCATTGTAGTAGTTAATATACATACTTGCGTATGTGGAAGAGCTTCGTCGAAACATGTAAAGGTATGAACTAAAACACATTCTTGTCTAGGGATGGGTACCGAATTCGGTACTTTAAGAGGTACTGACCGAATTCTGTTGGTACTACCAAGTACTGATTCACGTAAAATCAAACTGTGCCATTTTTCCAAACCTAAACGCATCCTTGTGACTGTGAGGGAGTGGAAGAAGCAGGCATACTATTGGGTAGAGTAGGTGAATTTCCATACCGGACTTGAACGCAGCACAGCAATAGCGTAATGACGTCAGCAGCCGCGGGCTCAGTCAACAAAGCTAGCATGGCTGAGAGAAAGTGCTCTGAAGTATGGCTCTACTTTATTAAATGTGATGCAATATTTGTGATGCTAAGTGTAAGGCCAGCGGCAGAAAGACTTCAAATCTGAGGAAGCACCTGGTGACGCACAAAATTTTTTTTCTTAAAGCTGAACAATTTTTGATAGCCTCAGATCTATGACCACAAAGGATTCATTCAGCACTGTTAGCACGCATGCGTCCGATTGGCGGCACGTCGTCTGCAGCCAGCAAAAATGCAACAATGAGGATGCAAGTGAGGCATCATCCTCTTCGTCTGGTCCAGGTAAATAAGCCTCATGTTTAAGATGGTGTTAGCTTGGCATTTTAACGTCAGTTATCATTATCAGGTCGGTTCCTCGTACTTTGTAACGTTAATGTAAATGCTTTTTTTATTTACAGCTCAGTCGGACCCATTGTTAAACTGCCCTAAAGTTAAAGTGAGGGCTGCAATGGAGACTCCGTTTACAAAAGCCAAGGAGTCAGCCTTGGCTTTTGTAAACGGTTTGAAGTATTTCCCATCAAAGGGCAGATGAGTGTCACAGAGGTGTTCTTGAAAAAGAAGTGCAGATAAACAGAAACTGTAGTTCACAGAAAACTTTGCTTCACTTTCATTTGTGGTTTGTAATACTTTGGTTTGTAAAATATTATACCTTTATTTATCATCACACAATTTTTCCAGAGGGGAAAGGAAAGAAATAGGAGTACAAAGAGCTGGGTTTTAATTTGTGCATTACTGAGGAAAAACACTGAGTGTTGCAGTTAATTTATTAAGCTGTGGTTCATTTTAGTTTCTGGTTTTCACGTTAAAGAAATTTTTGGAACAACTACATTGTTGCAATACAAACAGCTGAATGTTTTTTTGATATATATCTGTCAGATTTTATATATTGAGAAATACATTTAAATCGAAACATTTTGAGATCTTAATATTAAACAAATAATATTTACTGCCACATAAAAGCACACAAAAGTACGAAAAATTGGTACCACTGAGTACCGATACCGATTCCCAGGTACCGGACATCGGTACCGTATCGGTTCAAATGTAAAAGGTACCCGTCCCTATTCCTGTCTGCTAAAAAGAAAGTATAAGCATATTATCTATGTAGACATAATGAACCTTCTCGGACTATTACGCGTAAATATGGACATTTTAATGTGGCACTCCTAGTGAGCAAACCCTCCCACCCCTGATCCAAACCTACAAAGTCTCTTAAACCACCTTTCTACTTCGCTCTGATGCTCAGTGTGAACTTTAGCAGGTCCTCTTGACCATGTCTACATGCCCAAGAGCAATGAGTTGCTGCCATGTGATTGTCTGAGTAATCCATCAGTCCTTAAACGTCTCTGTTCTCCACTGTCAGACTAAAAGTAGCCGCGAGTCTTACCGTCAAATGTCCTTCATGGTGGTCGGGGAAGTGGATGAAGAGGTATTCTGTGGCCACCAGCTGCATGATGGAGTCTCCCAGGAACTCCATCCTCTGGTTGTGACCTCTGGACAAGAAGAGAAAAAAGAGCTTCTTCAGAAACTAAAAAACAGCTTTGTTTCTTTAATGGTCTTACATGCTCGATGAGAGGTAGTTTGTAACCTGAGATCAGTGAGGAAATGTTCGCGTTTCATTATTGTTACTTTAATCAAAATAACTTAAATTTAAATGTTTACAAATTGCTGAAATTATGTTAAAATAAAAAAGGGTAAAAAGTATTAAAAAAGAGGAAAAAAATAGTAAAAAAGAGGGTATGAGGGAAACCATTTTATTTAACCTTACCGCAAACTTTTAAAGAGCAGAAAAATTGAAGAAAATATACGAAATATTTTGCAAAAAAAAAAAAAAAAAGACTTTCTTAAAGGTGCTGTGAGGAGAATCTGTTTCCGGAGACATTAAGACTCTACTACCCATGAGCATGCACGGCAACTGTTGTAATGCTGCGTTCCAGTAACCTCGGAACTGGGAGTGACATCATCTCAGAGTTATCGGCGTTCCAGTTGAAGTCTGAAAAAAACATGCCGATCTACCAGGCTATTGTTAGCCGTTGTTAGCACGCCCTGTTGTTCACAAATATCACATGAAGAATGTGATTATCACTATGGCAGCATTTTTGTAAATATAAGTCTAACAATACTATGTATACAGCTGATCTAGAGCAACACACCCCAGTCAGAAGTGCAAATAAATGGATTATTACAGGAGCTAAATAACTGTTCACACTGGGGGCATCCATCTTCCATTGTCAACTCGGGGGTGGTGAGGTTTCACTGAGTTCCCAATAGGAAATTCCGACTTCGAGGAACATTCCAGTTGCAGTTTCCTACTCGGAACTCGGAAATTCCTACTTCGGACTACAACTTGAACGCACCACAAGCCAAAGCGTGTTTGTTGTGATGCTAATGAATGCAGCTCAGACCTTCCTCAGAACTCTGCATTGCTTTACAACTTCTTTCTTCTTTTTTCAACAACTTACAGGATGCAAAGCGACGAGGTAATGTATCTCTTTCTAGTTACGTAGCGGTAGTTTTTGATGTGATCTCTAAGACGTGTCTGAATAATATAAATTTGCTCTAGTTTTAATTGTCTTGTTCCCGAAGTTGAGTATCCAGGCCAGTCCAGCCCTGTCCAACCCGACAGCAAGGCTAAGGAATAGCATTTATAGATAACCTATTTTGATGCTATAAAACTCATCTTAAAGTGTGTATTTCCATCAGGCATATATCTAGAAGGGAGACTTTTTTGTAATTACTTTAAATTTCTACGTGTGCTTGAATGGAAGCAGCCTCAGAAAGGTTCCCGCAGCAGAAGAACACATATTTTAAATCAGACTTTATTGATGTTTAATAAGACGCTAACTGATATACATGTTTTTTTTGTTGTTCTTAAAGGATGTGAAATGTTGGGTAATTTTAGGGTATAGAAGAGGCCCATTAGCAGAGCTTTAGGAGCTCACTTGATGAATGTATCAGGCTTTTAACAGAAACAGAACTCAGAGGATGTAAATCACACATGTGGCTTTGAGAACAGCTGCAGCGACAACCCCAGAGACCCACTGATGGACTTTGATTCCAATTCAGAAACGAACAACAGCAACCGAAAACTTTGTGCAAAAGCACCTCCTGAAAAGCCTGGAACAAAACCCACAAAGCTTTGGAGAAACCTTCCACCCTTTTAAGAATTTAAGGAGAAAAAGCTGCGCACTGCGATGCCGAACGTCAGCTTCCTGCCTCTCTCTCCATCTGTGAGAGGCAGGTCATTAATTAAACAGAATTATAGATTAGCATTGCAGATGTGGGTTGATGCTGTGCCAGGCAGGCAGGAAGCGGCGGGTGGGTGGCGGGGCGTAAGTGGGAGTCATGCGATCGGGGAGGTATACGCCGAGTGGAGCACATATCCATCTATAGATGAGATCTCCTGACGGGGGGAGGGCAGCGTCTGAAGATGAGAGAGGTAGGAAAGACTTCAAAGAGGAGGAAAGTTTATTGTCCGATTTCGCTCATCTGCCTGTTAGAGAGCGAGCCGCGGAGATCGGACGACTTCAGGAGGTCCGTCTTTAAATATTTATCCACATTCTTGATTAGTTTGTCAGCTGGAAAGATGTTTGGGCCTCAAAGATTCAGACGAGAACAACCACTCTGCAGCAGTGTTGCCAGATTTTACTACTAAAATAAGCACCAGGTCGACACAAACAAGCCCAAATTTAATCAACCTCCAGCTATATATAAATATATATATATTTTTTGATGTGCTGTTATTTTTACAAAGAAATATAAAGTGTGTTTTGATTTTCACTACATTACATTTCAGGAGCAGCAGATCTGAAGCTTCTTTTACCCATTTTAAGACGAGCTTTGGGGACAGATAGCAAGATACCTTGATTTTGTAACAAACAGACATCAGCTTAATTATGGCTAAAACAGTAACAGCTACATTAGAAATACATTTGATTTTGGCGATAAGCTTTTCTTTTTGGTGGGAACACATTTTTTGTCTCTTTTCACAGTAAAATTTACATTTGTGTTTGTTGGGGACAAATGGTTTGTGTAACTTCTGGCGGGAGCAGAGTGAGCATCAGATCCCTCATGGAGGTACGACTAGCCCAAAAAAATGCAACCTGCAACTGCCAATATTTACAAGCAACTTAAAAAAAAGGGAAAAAAGCCTCAAATCGTTTAGAGTAAGCAAAACCTGGCAACTCTGCTCTGCACCTCTCACTCTGAGAGCAAACACCTGAAAAAGAAAGAACAGAGGAGGACCAAAAATGCTGTTTTTTACGGCTGTATGATTGTTAATAAATATATTTATTCACTGCTGTTGATGTGTGTTATTAACAAGATCACATTGACCTTAACTGTCCACCTCCAACATCAAATCCATTTATCGTTGGGAAATCTCCAAGGCCTTAAAAGTTTATCCATCAGACTTTGTCCACATGTGGACAGATTTCTTTTTCAAAAACTAAACAAATAACAATCCCTATAAAAAAGTTTTGCATAACGTCCTATGAAAATGCCAAAATAAACACAATGTGAAAAACTGTTTATTGCTAGGCCTGTCATGTGTGGAATAAAATAATGTTTTAAATCTCATAAAATAAAAAACAATGAGGTAAAAGAGAGAAGGAGTCGGATTAGTCTAACCATCAGTCCGTCCTGTTTGTGTTTCTCCATGTGACGTATGTATTTGATCATCACAGATTTGATGAGAACCTGCAGAAATAAGAAATCAAAGAGACTCTGAAGAGCCGCGGGGATTCTCCCCCAGCCTGTGAGCCTCCATCATCACTTTCTTCACCCACGTCTGCTGTCAGGAGAGCGGAGGGAGACAAATCTGCCACTGCAGCACTTTGGGAAGTGAAGGAAAGTCCTCCATTTGTTTCTTTGTTTAGGACAAAGTCACGAAGCAGTGAGTTTTCTGTCTGCATGCACATTTAGATATACAATGGTCAATATTTTAGTCAGTTCATTTCCTCCTGCTGTAACTTTGCATGTGTGAAAAAATTCGTGTTCATTAGTGACTCCTCTTTTTGCCAATATAATAATAATAATCACATTTATTCATATTCGTATATGTTTATTTGTACTTTACTTTTAAAAACAGAAGTTTACAAAGTGCAGGATCATAAAGACAGCAAAGCACAAAAGAGTTAAAATAAAAAAAGTTTAAGACAAACACAAAAGGCTAAATGAAATTGAGAGAGTCCAGACAATACAAGAATCCTGCTACCTAAAAAGAGACCATGAGGACCAAAGTAAAAGCTAAAAACATACAAACAAAAAAACAAACAAAGAAAAAATAAATAAAATCAAAAAATAAATAAAATAAAACAAAAGAATGAAGTCTCATGTCTCATCTTTTTTCTTTAAAAGTTGATCCAAACTTCAGTGGGTTACGGAAGAGTTTAAGGAATATGTTAGATGGACAAAAAGTTTTGGAAAAGTCAAGATTAAAGTCGAAATTAGAAAGTTGAAATGACCAGAATATAGTTGAAATTCAATTTTGTGATAATTGACGAAATGTCAGAAAAAGCTGAAACGTCAAGAACAAAGTCGATCTAGATTGTATCTCAACTTTATTCTTAACTTTTCTCTTTTTAAGACATTTTAACTTCAATCTCATCACTTTGACTTTTATCACAAAACTGTATTTAATCTTAGTTTTTTCGCCATTTTGATTTTTAACAGAAAAATTCAACTTTATACTCGTCATTTCGAACTTAACCTCGATCTGCGTAACATATTTTTTCCATCTAAAATGGCCCTAATGCTCTTTGTAGTGCGTGAATGAGCCTTAAGTGTCTGATTGTTCCAGTAAAGAGGTTAAAACGTCCACCACATCACAAACAGCCACAGATTGATGAGAAGCTGTCGCCACAGCACATGGCATAGAGACTGAGGGAGGGAAGTGGTCGGGCTGAGGGTGTTTCTGGGATTGTTGAGCAGCAGTGGAGGTAAATCAGAGATTTTCCACTCCCTGCACATGTGGAGGCATCAACAGGTTAGCAGCAGCTTCAACACCATGCATACTGTATGTGAGCTGGGATCTGGCTGTGCCTGTGAGCTAAACTCCCGTCCAGCAGGAATCAGAGAGGAGAAATAAGAGATTGGAGGAAAACTGGAGAGCTGGAGCGGGTCAGAGAGGAGTGTGGAGCGTCACAAAGAGCCGTTCCTGATTCACTTCAACACAATGCTCCAGTACGGACGGGGAAATTGAAGTAAAGTGTGGCGCCGCGGTCTTTACTCGCCTCTGACTTTGATCTAAAATACCTTTAACAGCCTCTCCCAGGAGCAGAGGGCCATTTTTCCTCTGGGTTCCACAGGAAATAATGTTCTTGTTTCATATGTGCATGCTTGTGCCGGGTTCAAATGTGTAATCTGCAGCTCATGCAAAGTATTACCAGGGGGTAAGTGGAGCTGCGGAGGCTCCAGGATCAAACATTCAGCGACAATAGGAAAAAAGAAAAGCTCTGGGAGTGTTGTGAGAGGTGAGAATGAATTTCTACAACATCAAACCATCGATGGAGCTCCAGTTTGATGGAACCTCAAGGATCTGTAAACAAAGATGAATTAAGCAGGGTTTGATTTAAAAGAATGTGCAGCTAAAAAACTGGTCCAACTTCTCTTCTTGATGCAAAGAGAGTTTTTTTTTTATAGCAACTTTGACGCCGCAAATGTTTTTAACACCACCCAGCAATTACATATAAGGTGATATGTTATATATGTTGTTATGAATTTTCTCTCCTTTTTCTTCGTCTTTTTTCTCCCTCTTTGAATTTAATGAAATGAGAGAAGCCAGATATTTATATATATACTCAGTATCAGATGTTAAGGCTGTTTATTGTTGGCTTGTAAGATGTGCATCAAACTTCCAGCTGCTGTCAGGTTAAGTTTCCATTATGACAAACGGCTTTAATCCGACATCAGATGTGACGGGACAGTTAATATAGATACAAATGTATATGCTGGTTCAGACGTTTACATTAAATAGTGATTGCTGTGATTGTTTATTGCATTAAAATGTGCCTGACACTCTGGAAACCTGCCTCTGAGTCCTTGTTGACGTGTGCGCACATGTGCGTCTGTCACCAAATTACAGCTGCAGAGGGTGCGTTTCGCCTGCGCCGAGAATAGACCAGGTTGGAGCTGGCGAGCTTTCAGCGCACCTTCCGCACAGTTTTTTGGCACGAAATTGTCACTGTGCCAACATGAATCTGTCGACACCTCCCCCTGGTGCGCCGTCACACCCATCTCTGCGCAGACGGTCCACCAAATTGTCAAATTAACACTGCACGGCGGTGCGCAGAACGAAATTAACACAGCACGGGCTGCTCCGGCTCTGCACTGCGCCACGAAATTAGGGCCCGTAAGGTTTATTCACACTGGTTTGCCTAAAACTTTGACTAGAAAAACAATACTTTTGTCTACTAGTACTTGTAGTACTAGGAAAACCAAAAGATTCACTTGTAGTAAATGTATGTACATGTGTGTTTATACGTATGTGTATGTGTGTGTGTGCATATGTATATATACACACATATATTACTTTCTCTACCTTTCTGCCTCTCAAGACAGACTGAATGCGGAGGAATTGGAATTTTGTTTTTTTTTCTTTATGTATACGATGTACCCTTATGTCTGCATCTATAAAGAATAAAGTTTGATCCTTAAATAGATAATCATGATAATACTTGGTGATCACTGATGTAAAAGAATGATTAGCTATATATTTTCAAAGTAGGTAATCATGAAACCTCGTATTTGACCTTTTTCCGCAGCTCCAAAGCCCAGGGTTGACGTCACTGCGTGGATAAATGTTTAAAGTCACTTCCTCTCTGAGCTGCACACTGATATGTTCTTCCATTTAACAGATAGTGAACTTAAAGAGAGCAGGAGCCTTTTTTTCTACAACAGTGAAATTCTTGCAACAGCCGGCTCTTCCGCTGCGAGTGGAGATAGGAAGGCCGGTGCCTGGGGGCCTCGGCGCTCCATCTCTGCCGTCTGATGCTAGCCTCCGGAAAGTGCCGCCTCTCAACAGGGTTAAACTCCGGTCCTCACTTCTTCTTCTTCTTCTTCTTCTCCTTCTAGGTCACTCCGTCCTCTGTTTGTAGATCCTGTGACCTGTCTCTTCGTCTGACGCCTCTCCTGATTGTCTGACCTTCCCCTTTTCTTCACGCGACCTCCTTCTCCTCGCCATCGCGACAGCATGACCTACTTTTCCTGTAACCTTTGGTCCTCGCGGGCTGCCGTACCTGTGCAGTCAGTGGGCTGTATTTAGGTCAGCCTGTCTTTGGACACTAATGAGCTAGCAGACATAAATTAGCCCGGAAATACAGGAGCCTGTTCATTTGGCTGCAGGTAGAATAACTCTTGAATCAGAGAAATAAAATATGCATTAATGTAATTTCAGAGTTTATGTATTTCATTAAATAATGGGACACTTCAAATCTTTAGTGTGCATGATGACTGTAATAATGGGGAAGAAAATGGAAACAGAAATACAATTGTTGCTAAATTAAAATTATTCCAATTAATAACTTTGGAAAAACGGATTAATGAAACTTAACATGAGAAAAACCCTGCATTTTTTGTAATAATTGCGTTGGGTTGCATGTTTTTTGCTCACTTTTAATTTGTTTTCATGTTATTTTCTTTTTCTTTTCATTTATTTATTTTGCATTGTAGTTTTCATGTAACGTCACACTTTGATGGTATGCTCCCCTAAAATATCTTTTCCTTAAAGACTAAAGAAGCTGACAGACTCAGTTAATAAACAATATTGTTGGAAAAATATCAGACTAGGGGTGTAAAAAAACATTGATGTATATTTATTTATTGATTGGTCCATAACTGATTCAATCAGATGGCTTGAAAGTCAAAAAAGAAAAGCTTGTTCTACATAGTGGCTAATCTTTTAAATCTCCGCCTACCACATTGTCTGATTGGTTTATAATGAACGTGATTGACGGACTGATCGTCCAATCACACGCCGGTTATGCTTTTAAAAAGTTCTGCCCTCCACAAACACTTTCTATGGGCCCTTTCACAGATGCACAGGTGAAATATATTGAACGGTCTATTTTTCTAGTCTTGGATCTTCTTTTGGTTTTATTCACTTTCATTTTATCTCCTATTTCCTTTTATCTTTCAGTAGTTTTAGCCTTTTGAAATTTCTTTCTTCCTTTTTATCTAAGGTGTTAGTAATCCATTATTAATTTGCTCTCATTTATATTTTAGTTGATATTAACTTTAACTAATTCAACCCTTTTATTCTGTTTTATTTCTACATTTCAGTTCTTCATTTTTCATTTTCTTCTTTGTTAAATGCTTTTTTTTTTAATATCCTATTTTAGCTGATTTAATTATGCACCTGATGTTACGGTTTCTGATTTTACAATATTATTTATCTAACTTTAATTTTCTATTATTTTATTTATTTACGTATTTACTCATCTTACCTTCTCGTGTATTTTTCTAGTATTTTTAACTACCATTTTAGTTTTAGCTCTTGTTTCCTCATTTTTAATCAAAGAAAGCGTTTCCTCAGTCCTCTAATTTAGCTTTCTGTCATTTCTGGCTCTTAAGTGCTTTACCACTTTTCTGTTTCAGGTCTTACACTTTCTGTTATTGCATTCCTCATGTTATTTTTTTATTATTTATTTCTTTTATTTTTTAATTTTGTCTGTTAAGTACTTTGTAACCCTGTTTTGAATAGTTCTATATAAACTAGTAAACCACTAACAGAGCGCAGATCTCCACCAGCACCACAGTCCTCACCCATATTGTGATTTTGACCATAAATATTAGTCCTACCTTTATATCATCTAAATATTTAGATTCCTTGACCATGAAAACATACCATTAGCAATTGGATTCATAATGATATCTGTTTAGTTCAGCAGCTATTCATAAAAATCACATTTTTCGTCATTGTGGTTTTACGCTGACCAAGATCACTCCCAAAATCTAACAAGTCCTTCTTTGTCTCAATCTGGACATTTCCTGAAAATTTCATCGAAATCCGTCAATGATTTTTGAATTATATTTCTAACAAAGAAACAAACAAAAAAACAAACATACAAAATAACAAACAAACCGACGCTCACAATAACATAACCTTCTTGGCGAAGGCAATAAAGTTTATAGTTATTTTTATTACTATATTATTATCTTTATTATTCTATTATAATTACAATTATTTCTATTATAATATTATAATTAATATTGTTATTATTATTATTATTATTGTTATTATTATATTATAATTAATATTGTTATTATTATTATTATTATTGTTATTATTATATTATAATTAATATTGTTATTATTATTATTATTATTGTTATTATTATATTATCATTATTATTGTAATGATTATTAAAATTATATTGTTATATTATAATTATATTATTTTTTATTATTATAATTATTGTTATTCTGTTATTGTTATATTATTGTTATTATTATTAATTTTTATATTATTATTATCATTGTTATTTCATTATATTATTATTATTATTGTTGTTATTCTATTATAATAATAATTATAATAATTATTATTTTTTAAAATATTTTTTATTATTATTATCATTATTGTATTGTTATTATATTATTGTATTGTTATTATATTATCATTATTATTATTATTATTATTATTATTATTATTATCTTGGCTGTAAAGTTTTTTGTAACCCTGTTTTAAAAGTGCTCTATAAATAAAGTTAATTATTAGTATTATTTTGGACCGAGTCTTGAATCATGAAGTAAGTGGAAACTCAAATCCCCACTCATTGGTCCATGAGAGCGGTCAGTGGAAACATCCCTAGAATCAACCTTGAGTTGGAAAGTCCTCAAAGTAAACTCAGCAGGAGCCGAACCTCCACACCTCTAATCGACTTCACTGACCATGAGCGGGGAGAGCTCTGACACTTTGGTGATGGATTAGATCACACAGCAGCGTACTGTATGTGGGAGTGTGCACGTGACACACACACACACATACATGCGTGCACACACACACACACACACACATGTCCTTGTAGCAAACCTAAGCAAGCAATTACAGAGTGCAGCCTGCCAATAAGATATCAGAGGTGTGCTGCCAAGGCTAATTTGCTTTAGCTGTCAAACTCACTATTGTGTTCGGCTGCAAAGCTCAGAAGTGAGTTAAGCCTCCTTTGCAAATAACCCCTCGCACGCTGAATCAGAAACACCTCAAATTGGAACAAACACTCTCATTAGCGAACACATTTTCTTATGAAACTAGCAATCTCTTTTAACTCGCACACTATCAACGAACAAGCAAGGTTACACTTTTCTTTTCCGCCGTTGTTTCCGTTTCCTCTGGGGCTAACTCTACGTCACCACACTGCAGGAGTTTGGAACTTTACTTTTCTATTGAACAAATGTCATCGCTGAGGCCGGGAGGTAGAAACAATTCCAGCGTCGGTGCGAACACAAGATAATAAACAGGGAAAATAAAACAAAACAAGATGCACACCTCTCCAAAACGAACACGGTGCAGGAGACTATGGGAAGGAAGAGGAGCGCAAAATCATCTGAATTAACAAGAACAGGAACCTTATTCTGGAGGAGGAAAGGCTACAGGTAGACTGTTTGGGTCTACTAGTACAACTACAACAGTCTACTGGTAGAACTAGTAAGCCTTATGTGCTAAAAAAAAGGGCAGGAAAAGCAAATTCAGGCTTCCCATTGGCTTTAAAACGCTGTATATTACAACCAATCAGGGTGATGGATTTGGTTATAATCCCTCCCACTTCTTTTGCATGAGGTCTACTAGTACTACCAGTGAATCTGATGGCTTCATTAGTACTACTACCAGACTAACAACAGCCTATTAGTACTACTATTGAGATATTTCGAGTTTACTAGTACTACTAGTAATCAAAAATGTTCTACTATTACAGGTTTTTGGTGCTCAACGGTGTGAGAAATGCTTATAAGTAAAACAAAATGTTCTTCTGGTGGACAATTTTGGTAAACTAGTACTACTAGTAGACCTAAAAATGTTCACTAGTACAACTATTAAGCCTTATGTGCTAAAAAAGAGGCAGGAATAGCAAATCCAGGCTTCCCATTGGCTTTAAAATGCTGTATAGCACAACCAATCAGGGTGCTGGATACAGTTCTTATCCCTCCCACTTCTTTTGCATGAGGTCTACTAGTTCTACTAGTGAATCTAATGCCTCCATTAGTACTACTACCAGACTAACAATAGCCTATTAGTACTACTATTGAGATATTTTGAGTTTACTAGTAGTACTTGTGATCAAAATGTTCTACTATTACAGGTTTTTGGAGCTCAAGTGTGCAAGAAAGGCTTACTAGTAAAGCAAAATCGTCTTCTAGTGGACAATTTTGGTTAACTAGTACTACTAGTAGACCTAAAAATGTTCACTAGTACAACTAGTTAGCCTTATATGCTAATAAAGAGGCACAAAAAGCAACTTTAGGCTTTCACATATTGTATATTACAACCAGTTAAGGTGGTGCATTTGGCCTTCAATTCTTGGCTGGGACCTCTTTAATTAAGAGAAAAAAATGGTTATTTGGCTCTGTTTGCACTTTTTTATTATTTTAATTGTCGTGTTTTTTCTGTTCTTAATTTGGAATAAAGGCCTTAAATTAATTTTCCAAGGAGTCATTTTATTTTATGGTAATGGAGCTAGCTGTGTACTCAATAAAACACATCCCTGACATGGAAAGATTCACACACTTATTGAGGGTGCAGGAGGGGAAATTCCTACCCAAATGGGAGAAGTGGATAAAATATAAAAGAAAAGTTGATGACACCATTAGCTAGGGAACTTCATATGTGATCAGGAAGAGGATGCATTTAGTCAAGCAGAAGGGAACCCTCATCTCACTTTGTTTGTTTTTTCTTTGTACTTTCTTTTTTTACAACATGTTCTGTTTGTATACATATATATATATATATATATATATGTATATGTATATATATATATATATATATATATATTTTTTTTTTCTTCCTTCCACTCGAACGTTTCTTATATTGTTACTATTCTTAACAATCGTACCATTGCGCATTTCATTTGAAGGGACACTGTAAACATTTTCCTGAAGGTAAAAAAGTAAAATTTAACAAAAATGTAAGTGAAGAAGAGAAAAGGAGGAAGGGAAGGAGACATGGAAAGATTCACACACTTATTGAGGGTGCAGGAGGGGAAATTCCTACCCAAATGGGAGAAGTGGATAAAATATAAAAGAAAAGTTGATGACACCATCAGTTAAGGAACTTCATATGTGATCAGGGAGAGGATGCATTTATTTGTACAGAAGGGAACCCTCATGTCACTTTGTTTGTTTTTGTTTTTTTATATTAACATACTTTGTTTGTACTTTCTTTTCCTTTCACTTGAGCGTTTCTTTTATTGATACTATTCTTAACAATTGTACCAATGTGTATTTCATTCAAAGCAACATTGTTAACTTGTAAGCTTTTTCTCGAGTGTAAAAAAGAAAACTTAATAAAAATTTAAGTGAAAAAAAAATAAAATAAAACACATCCTGCATTAAAAACATTGACAATAAATATTGTTGAAACCATGACAATTTGGACATATGGGGAGGCTATAAGGCACAAACTGGACTTTGGTTCGGACCTTTAATTAGAAGAAATTTTATTAACTGGACCTGAGTGACTTTTAATTGAATACCCCTGTACTACAACAAATAGAAAGATATTTGAATTAACGAGTAGTACGAGTAAACAAAATGTTTTACTATGACAGGTTGTTGGCGCTCAAGTGTGCAAGAAGGGCTTACTACGAAAGCAAAATCATCCTTTAGTGGAAAATTTTGTTTTAATAGTACTACTAGTAGACCTAAAAATAAGTTTTCACTTGTAAAGTAAGTAAGTGGCAAACTCAGAGAAGATCAGAGTTACAAACTCTCACTTTGCTGATAATTTCCTCATGCCTGATCCAAATTTAAAAAAATCTCTTCCCTTAATATTTTATTTCATTTTATTTAACCTTTATTTAACCAGTAAAAGACCCACTGAGATCAAGATCTCTTTAACAAGGGTGACCTGGCCAAGAGGTCTGCAGCACGCGTCATGAAAATAAGGTATAAATAAATAAATAAATAAATAAATAATCAATTAGAAGAAACAGATGCTGCCATTATTTAGTTTTAGTGGACAGATAAACACTTGTAGAGTTATACTATTTGCCAGCTGATACTGATTCAGCTTCTTTGGTGAAATCATTTGAATTCCAGCAAGTTTTCAAAGACTGTCAACAACTTAACCTCCAAGGACGCAGCAACCTTGTTCTTTTACCGCCAAAAACTCGCCCCTCTGTCGCTGAGGCTTCCTGGGTGTTTGTGCTCAATGTGAAGATTCTCCATCCAGGTGCTCCTGAGAAGTGGCCTTCACCAAAAATGGATGAATAGATAACCAAAAACACTCTGCCTCCGGCCACAGCTGTCACCGCCGTGGAGGCATAAAAATAAAAATGAAGAATTTCTGCAGCGGGCTGAAGCATGGCGGAAAGAGAAAAAACTGTCAAATGAGAGATGTAGTGGCAGTAAATGAAAAAGAAATGTTTCAAAACCTTTCAACCTTGACAGCTCAGTGAATCAAAACTCCATTTCCCATGAGGCAGTGGGGTTATGGCTTCACAGGAACATGCAGACTTTAGATTTGGGGACTTCAGATTTAAAAAACGACCTGCGTTACCTCGAGACGGTCCAGGCTTTGGTTTTACCCGGGCCTCATTAGCGACAGGAAGCTGTGTGGGGCGAACATAACGACGACGTGGGAGGAGGAGGTTTGATAAAACTCCCAGCATCTCCCATCAGATTAGACATTAGGATGCATCATCGCCTCCAAAGGGAGCGGCACACAAAGTCGGCCCGTTCTGAAACATCCGTGCAAATTGCATCCAGCCAACGAGAGCCTGGCTTTGCATCTCAATGGGCTGTGACTCCATTACAGAAATACACAAAAACAAACATGGACTCACAGGGTGAGGTGGTTGAAGCCGACCGTCCTCAAGGTGAAGGCTCGAGCCAGGAGACGGACGTGCGTGAACAGGACGCCGATGGAGTCCTCGAAGGTGGTCAGTTTCTGGAGGACCGGAGAGGTTTCGATCAGCTGCCGGTCTGTTTGGGGCTCCTGGACCTGGAGGGGGACGAAGGAGGCACAAAAGATGGGTCATTAGAAATTATTCATGAGCTAATTTAGCATCAAACCCTCAAAGTGTTGCTCAAATGTATGCAAGCTGCTCCCAAAAATCACTGACTTCTTTTTTCAATGAAATCTAATTTTATTTATTTTAAGCTAATTACTTATTTACTTTTTCTTTGATTTACTTAACATTTTTACTGTTTCCCTTTCATTTGTTTTTATCCATTTTCTCTTTTTTAAATTTATTTTTAATACATTTTTATTTTATTTATTTTTAATACATTTATTTATTATTATGTATTTGATTATCTTTTTCAATTTTATTTATTTTTTCATTAATTTATTTAATTTCACTATTAACCTTTTGTTTTATTTTATCTTATTTATTTTATAATTTATTTTAAACACATTTTCATTTTGTTAATTTCAACTCTATTTTTTAATTTATTTTTAATACATTTAATTTATTTTAACTTTTAATTTATTATTTATATTATTTGAAAATCTTTTTTAAGCTTAATTCACTTTTTCATTTTAATAATAGATATATTTTATTTTTTAATTTAATTTATTTATTTTCACTGTTTACTACTTATTTTATTTTATTTATTTTATCATTTATTTTAAATAAATTTAATTTGTTTTATTAATTTTTATATATAATTGTATTTTTTTTATTATGTACTGGTTATTTTATTTATTTATTTATTTGCCCTATTTTATTTACTTATTTCATTTTTCAATTTTGCTTTATTTCATATTTTTTTGTTCTTTTTATTGTTATTTATGTTTGCAAAAATTCCTGTTAGTAACCTTGAAACTTTCCAGAAATTATCTGAGGGAATGTAAACTTGGGATTTTTGGAAATTTTGCAAAATGGAAACTTTTTATGTGAATGAATTGTAAATTCAGGTGATGCAAATTAACTGTATCAAATCTGTAAAGAAACATTTTGCTTTGTTATAGACCGATATTCATGCAAAATTATACACTGGTGGTTTTTGTCAAGATTATGCTAAAATCTATTTTCCTAAATTCATTTAAAATCTCTGTAAAGGGCTAACCTAAGTTTATTTCAGCTTACTCCCATGAATTCACATTCATTTCCAACATTAAAATTGCTTTTGACCTTAATATCTATTCAGACGAACCTGATTATGATTTTTGTTGAAGTGCCACAAAGAAATATATTTGTAAAGCTCGGTTTCTATGCTGGTTCACTTGTCACAGTGGGTGTAATGGTTATTAAGATAAACTTTGTAAAACTCCACATCAGAAAAACTAAACTCTCCCTTTAATGTTTAACATTTTGTTCTGGTATCTTTAAAAGGCAGAAGCCCTTTCTGGTTATGAGAGAGCTGTCTAAATGATGCATAAGCGTATTTTCTTCTTGCTGGTTATTGGCTATTTATTCTTTATTTATTGAATTTTCCCATATTTATCATCATTGTGTTGTAGGAGCATTTCTTTATTTTTATGTTTGTATCTAAACAGAATTAACTGAACCACAAATGAAAACAAGCAGCAGAAGGAGATTTAAAATCTAAATGCAAAAGAAAAAAAGTGTCCAGCCGGTGAGCCAGAAACCATCGTGACCACTTTAAAAATCCTCGACAGAGACACAAAAACCTCCTGATTTTCCAGTGAAGTGCTTTTGCATTGGAGCCTCACATAAACGCCTTGAATGAAACAAACTCGTTCAGCGTGCGCCGCTGGAGGGCCTGTTCAGAGTGTGTGCTTTTCCTCCGCCTCAAAACAAACTCAGATGATCTGCAGCAGATGGAATCTCTTCATCATTAAGTTTTAAGTCAAACAGCCTTTTTCTTCCCCCTCTTGGTCTAAATCGGGCGATTCAAACGGTCGATTAATATCTCTGTAAGTATGGAGCAGCGTATATCACAGACTGTAGGGGCTGATGAGTTTAAAGAATAGACTTTGGAGATATGCTGAAGGACGTATGCAGCTGCCTTCTCAACAGAACACAGCTCCCAGAGGTCTTAATGAAAACCACTCATGCACAGGGAGAACATTGAGGACCTCACACACTGAATAGCAGGAGCGTCTAACCTCCTCATGGGTTCTTCACCAGTTTTGTGGTGATGGCAGAAGGTCATAAATAACATGGTGTGAAATCCAGTTAGAGCAGCATCTTGAAGGCATTACAGCAAACTCCAGTTGGAAAATTAGTCCTTAACATCTATTTTTTTTACAGTAAAGCCAGTATGTGACTCCCAGTGGTGCTGATCATCCCCCTAGTGGACACTAGAGGAACTGTATGTTAGCTTCTCTACCGTAACTGCTGTTATCAGCCCTGGAGGCTGCAGCTTTGTGTCAACAAGAGCACAGGAGGGCACTTCTGTGAGGATTTTTAGGCACTGTTGACAGGAGACAAGGCAGCCAAGCAAACAAAGATGACGAGAACGTACGTCCTTGATGAACTGCCTAAAGCAGGGGCTTCCAAACTTTTTACATCGGGGCCACATAAAGAGGAAAACATGGACGACTGAGCCACTTGCTGCACCTCGCTTGTATTGTTTCTAAATTAAAGTTTTAGGGTTTAGGATGGGTTATCTCCTGTCAAGGGCCCTTGTAACCTATCACAGATTTCACATCTAGTCAGGGCAAGAACGACCTTCTGAGCAGCAGGGATGAAAGACACTGACGGCTTATCTTCACTGTTTGACACAAAACAAGAGTAAACTGCAAACATGCTCATGCTTGAACATGAATATTGCAATAAACTTTCTAAATGAGACATTGTGACAAAATAAATGTGGCAGAAAAAGTGCATAATTGATGGTATTTGCTTCTGTAATCAAACTTTTTTTTTCATTCAACTGTTTCAGGGGCCAATTTCAAAAGCGGGCCGCATTTGGCCCGGGGCCATAGTTTGGACAACCCTGGCCTAAAGAGATAAGGCATGCACAACCAGTGCCAAGTTTCTTAAACTTGCAGGCAATTTGCATTTGAGAATAGCTTGTAAATAAGTTGCTCACACTTAAAAGAGCTTCTCAAAAGATGGAACGACAACCACCGAAGAAGTAGGTCAACAAGGGGGGCTCTCTCCTATCAATCCTGCCAATAAAGGCACAAAATGCCCAAAAAATACTAAAAAAAAAAAAGGAGTCAACACAACAAGGCCTCTGATTATGAGTAGAAGAAGATAATATGAAGGTAATAAAACATTAACATTAAGAGGTAAAAGAACAAGTCCCAACAAGCACACAGGTCTGTTTAGAATCAATAAGGAGTTTGAAGACTGTAGGCAGAGGCAGGCTAACATTTCCTATTGACTCCCAGTGTTCGAGTTAAGCTAATAAGCAGTAGCCGATCTGTTTGTCATGGACTCAGGAGTGAGGTAAGACACAAAAACAACAAAAATGTTGGCATGTTCCTTTAATTATCACCTCATAGTCTCTTAGTACCTGTTAAATGGTAAACTTGAGTTCAGAGCTTCTATCAAAGTTTTCCATCACTATCAGCTCATGTATTCAATCCCTTTCACAACCATTTTCACTCCTGTGACGCAGCAGTGGGAGCAATTTGCCCGAGGAAACATCCACATGTGATGGGCTGAACTCTCCCTTTAATGTTTCACATTATGCTGCTGTATCTTTAAGAGAAAGAAGCCCCCTTGGTTATGAGAGAGCTGTTTAAATGAATGTATAAACATATTTTCTTCTTTGCCTCTGCGGGTTACTGGTTATTCTTTATTCATTGACTTTTCCCATACTTTATCATCGTTGTTGTGTGGGAGAATTTCTCCATTTTATCTCAATATGTTTGTGTCTAAAAAAGAATTAACTGAACCAAAAGGAAAACAAGGAGCAGAAGGAGATTTAAAATCCAAATGCAAAAACAAAAATGTGTGCAGGCAGCGAGCCAGAAACCATCGTGACCACTTTAAAGATCCTCGACGGAGACACAGAAAACTCCCATTTATTCTCTACATGCACAAGTGGAAAAAGCCCTCATGATCACTGAATTAACTTTAAACCGACAAAAGTAATTATAAATAAAAATTTACTGAAAATTAACTAATGAAAATCAGACACTGTTTTTGAACTGTGGTTAAACAGAATTATTTTAAAAAACAAATTAATGAAACTGGCTGTCTGTACCTCTTTTCTGTCTCTTTGACGACACAGTCAGTTCAACACTGCAGGTCTCATCAACCCATTTGCTCAGAGTTTCTATCAAAATTGTCCAACAGGATCAGCAATCACATTTTCATACTTATTTACAAGCCAGTGACACAGCAGTGGGAGCAACTTGGGGTTGCAATTAGCCCAAGGAATCTGCACGAAAGTCCATCATCGACCATTTCGAGTGATGAGTTTTGCTGGTTGTAGTGATGATTAGGGATGTTAATAATCTGTTTTCATTATGTCAGTTGAAAGTCTCAAAAATGGTTGCCATATTAAGTAAGGCAATACACGTTATGAACAATAAATCCCTTCAAATTCTGTCTCACTTTTAGATATATGCCTGATGGAAATACACACTTTAAGATGAGTTTTATAGCATCAAAATAGGTTATCTATAAATGCTATTCCTTAGCCTCATGGTCGGGTCGGACAGGGCTGGACTGGCCTGGATACTCAACTTCAGGAACAAGACAATTAAAACTAGAGCAAATTTATATTATTCAGACACGTCTTAGAGCACTGGGCTGTAAGTAGCCATATATAGCCGGCTACAACTACGGTACCAAGTTTTCCAAAAATTGCTTGTTGTCACACATCAAAAACTACCGCTATGTAACTAGAAAGAGATACATTACCTTGTCGCTTTGCATCCTGTAAGTTGTTGAAAAAAGAAGTTGTAAATCAATGCAGAGTTCTGAGGAAGGTCAGAGCTGCATTCATTAGCATCACAACAAACACACGCTTTGGCTTGGGTCACGTCTTTACGACAGTCACCGCGTGTGCTCATGGGTAGCAGAGTCTTTATGTCGCTGTAAATAGATTCTCCTCATAGCACCTTTAAAGCAAAAAAATATTAAAGTACCTGGAAATATTCAGGGCATGTTCAAGCAAAGAGAAGGGGAATATAACTTAAAGGGACTGTTACCACCAACAATGTGTTAATATTATCAGTGTTGGGCACATTACTTCAAAAAAGTAATTAGTTATAGTTACTAGTTACTTTCCCAAAAAAGTAACTGAATTACTAACGGAATTGCTCCTTCATAAATGTAATTAGTTACCAGGTAAAGTAATTGATGCGTTACTTTTTTAAAAAAGCTTTTTGCTGCTTGAACTGTGTGTCTCTGTCTCTGTGTCCTTCCTTGTTGTTACCTGCTGCAGCAGCTCTGACATCATCAGTTCTCCAACAGCACGTGCAGGGGAATTTGCCTGATAGACTAGAATGGGAGTGAAGTGCTCCACAGTAAGCTTCACCTACGAGCAGCGCTGCGTTGGTGAGAGCCAGCGCGCGCCAAGGCGCTGGAGATTCGCTTCAGATCTATTTTCCGTGCGGCCGCGTCCAAAAAATTCACTGTCACTTTTCACTTTTATACACGGATATAGGCGGATAGAAGTTAAATAAATCACTTGGCTGTGTGGTTGGTACCAGCAAAGGGACCTTAGAGAAGGGAAGTGAGGTGTTGTTTATTTCTTTTCTCAGTGTATAACATGTTTTATGAGCGTGTGACATCGCTGTGCTCATCATGAGAGCTCTCCAAGGATCAGCCCTGCCCCATACGGAGCTGCAGCCGCAGCTCTGCTCGGTGCGCCCTTTCGTGGGTTTTGTCTGTCAGGGCAAGACCGTGGCGCTGCCGGCGCCTGCGCGGTGGAATTTGAGGGTGAGGCTGGTCGGATAACAGCTGCTTGACATCGGTGCAAAGTAACGTGCCACATTTCTCTGTTAGTAATGGTAACGGCGTTGTAACGCATGAAAAAGTAATTAATTAGATTACCCGTTACTGAAAAAAATAACGCCGTTAGTAACGCCGTTATACTCTAACACCGTTATTACCAACACTGAATATTATTTTGTTTGTTTGTTTCTCTGTTAGCAACATATCTCAAAAAGTGATCCACGAATTTCAATAAAATTTTCAGGAAATGTCCGAATAGGGACAAAGAACAAATGATTAGATTTTGGGAGTGATCCTGATCTGGATCCAGGAATTTTTAAAGGATTCTTTAACATTGTGAGATAGGACCATTTTCAGCATTTGTGCATATTACTCCACCAAATATAGTAAGGACATTTGGAAAAAAAATACAGGACAAGTTTCCAACAGGTTCTACAAGATATCAGGGACTGATCTGGATCCTGGTAAAATTCTGGATTCTCTGATTCAGAACAAGAAAAATGTAGATATCCTTGGAATTTTCATCATAGCAAGGGAACAAATAAAGGCATAGACTTGCAACAAACGACAAAATATAGCCAAGATACTGTGGAATCTGGAGTGTTCAATCATCCAGAAGAAAACGCCACGGCAAAAAATGTAATAACAACGGAACTAAAATAGATATCATTATGAATCCAGTTGCTAATGGTATGTTTTCATGGTCAAGGAATCTAAATATTTTATAATAATAAATTTTTGGGGCATTTTGTGCCTTTATTGATAGGAGAGAGACAGTGGATAGGCTTGTGAAAGGGGGAGAGAGAGTAGGGGAAGACACTCTGCAAACTGGTCACAGGCGGGATTCGAACCTGGACCGGCAGAAGCAAGTACATGGGGTGCTAACCACTGCGCCAAACCAGCACCCCAGGAATCTAAATATTTAGATGAAATAAAGGTAGAACTAATATTTATGGTGAAAATCACAATATGGGTGAGGACTGTGGAGTGCTTTTCTTGTTTTATTTTAACCACTTTAACTTCCAGCTCACTCAACTGTTTGGCGGGGGTCAATAAATTCAGAAACATAAAAAAAAACAACAACACATCATTGTTTGTTTTTTGTCAGTGTTCTAGGATACAGACGAAACTGCAAACACAACAAAATAACTGATATTTGCTTTATGTGGGATTTAAATGTTTAAAAAGCTTTTATCATTATCACCTTCATTGTTATTTTAAATACTTAACTTTAATGACATAACAGACATACTTAAAAAAAGCATTTTTTATGTGTTTGTCAAACTCAGTGCCATATATTTGAAGCTATTTTTATTGCTATTTTATTGATTTTACCCCAAATATTTGTGCATTTTAAGTCATCAGGTAATCAACTTTTATCTTTTTAAAGCAAACAATGATTTTATTTGTTCTATTTTATGAATCATCAACTATCCCTGAGTTTATTTTGACCTCTGCCAAACAGTTGAGCTGATAGTTAAAGGGTTAAGACTGTAAAGGTGGAAAAGCTTTTGTGTGTTGTGTCAATGTCCAATTTGGAAAAGGTACAAGGGTGAGACTGTATCAAGATCACTGCTGGGCCCTGTTCTACGAAGCAGGATTACTGCCTAGCGAGGTAACTTTGAGGGTAGGTTCCGGGTTCCCTGTTCTACGAGACGGGTTCACTTCTTAGCGAGGCGAGTCTCCATGGCAACATACACTGGACGGCTAACCTGCTCCGGGGCAGGTTCGGTTCCAGATTGAACTTGTGGACTATAAAAACCCCACCCACTGACCAATGAGCTCTCTCGGCCAGCTCCTCTGCAGGAGTAAAATCTGGGGAGGACTCTCATTGCTGTAACAAGATCTTCAATGCCAACACTTCTGCTCCATGACAATATTTTATTGCCCATCTTAAAATTGTGACAGGAATTCATGTAGGGCTCATGTGGGCTACATGTCACACAAAAAATGTAAACATGGTAGGAATGAACAAATGAATGAATTCATCTTGGAAATGAATTAGACATGTCTGGTGCATGTTACAGTTAAAGTGCATGTTGAACAGTGCTATTTCAGGGTGATAATGGCACCAAAGATTTTTTTGCGCGCTATACTTATGCATTGAGACTGTCAGCAGTTTTCTGCCAGCACTCCTTCCTGCTTTTGCAGCGGTGACGGTGTTGCTTTTGACGTTTATTACATGTTTTAATTCTTCATACTCTGTCATGATCGCCTCCTGCTCCTCGTGTGTGAAGTATGCGGTCCTTCGCTCTCCGGCCTGCTCTGACGCTCCAGACTGGTCCTTGTTCGCGGTTGGTCAGATGCGGCGGGCTCCACCTTATATGCGTGCACGCGCTCATTGCAAAGCTGGATCCACTTATGAGGTTGATAACCAGCGTCGTCAAACTGTTTAGCGAGACCGCTACCGCTCTCAGTTCAGCGAGGTAGCTCCAAGGCTATCTCGCTAGGCTGAACTTGCTTCATAGAATAGGGCCCAGGTGGATTTAGCTTCTGTTGTTCCTTTGTTTATTTATTTTCCTTGATTAAAGCTTTTATTATCATATTATTACTATTTGGTTTACTTTGTTTATATGTGATTATTTTTGTCAGCATTATCTATTATTTGGGAAGGGGTGGGACTAGCTAAGTTTCGACTTCCTCCTTTTGACACATTTTGCTGTTTTGCACTTTGGTTGCTGTTTTTATTTTGTTACGTAGATTTTTGGTTTGATTATGTTCCAAATAAAAAGAATGTTAAAGTGATACTCCAGCTTCTAGCCCTAAACAGAGGCTTTGTGTTGTTGATCTGCTTACTAGAAGTTCTGTACATGCAAATTGCTGCAAATGTGTAAAATAGTTGACACAAAAGTTCCTGGATCATCAGCCCTATCGATGATTCTTTGCCTCCCGGTGCAATCTTTACAATATGCCCTCTTAAACTGCAAATCTACTCATGCCTGCGCCCTTCAGAACGAGACACTCTGTAAAAAGATCATGTTTGTGAAATGAAGAGATATCCTTATAGATGCACTAATTAGGCTCTAAGAAACATCTAATTGGTCTCTGCGTGGTAGTGCTGTGAGCTTTACCGAGACATCTTTTCATTAGAAATAAAAACATGGAAGGGAACATTTTATTCTGGGCATTCAGAGAGAACTAAACCAACTTCAACTGACTGTGTTAGATGATCGTTTTAGGTTTAAGCAGCCACATTAACACTAAGGAATGCTGTCTTTTTTTGCAGCATCTTTGTGTTTCCATGAAGGGATGACGAGTAAACACTCCGAGTCTTCATGTCAAGCCGGAGCTGGAGCAGATTTATTTTTAAACTCAGTATTTTAATTGGAATGCCGCCAGTAATGTCATGGTTCCATCTTCCGATACGTCCTAAGAAACATTTCATTTCTGCCTTTTTTCCCTCTGTTAATTAAGGGGAGGCGTTTAAATGTCATGCATCACAACTAATGGCATCTGAGGAGTTGAGCCCTCACAGCCGCTCGCGATCCTTCAGGGGAATGGCCGGCAGCAAGGCTTCAAACGAAGTGAAGAGAGGTGGAAAGAAATCAACAGCAGTTACGAAAAAGAGAGGAAAAAAGAGACTCTTTTTGAAATGGCTTCAAAGCATCACTTTCAGCTCAGTCCGGACAGAAATCAGAATCAGAGCCGCGCTCTTCAGAGGCCGGAGTAAAAAAAAAAACCTTGTGTATCTCCCTAATAAACCAAAGGAGGAATTTCTGAATGTATCAAGATCACTGCTGGGCCCTGTTCTACGAAGCAGGATTACTGCCTAGCGAGGTAACTTTGAGGGTAGGTTCCGGGTTTCCTGTTCTACGAGACGGGTTCACTTCTTAGCGAGGCGAGTCTCCATGGCAACATACACTGAACGGCTAACCTGCTCCAGGGCAGGTTAGGTTCCAGATTGAACTTGTGGACTATAAAAACCCCGCCCACTGACCAATGAGCTCTCTCGGCCAGCTCCTCTGCAGGAGTAAAATCTGGGGAGGACTCTCATTGCTGTAACAAGATCTTCAGTGCCAACACTTCTGTTCCATGACAATATTTTATTGCCCATCTTAAAATTGTGACAGGAATTCATGTAGGGCTCATGTGGCCTACATGTCATACAAAAAATGTAAACAGGATAGGAATGAACAAATGAATGAATTCATCTTGTAAATGAATGAGACATGTCTGGTGCATGTTACAGTAAAAGTGCATGTTGAACAGAGCTATTTCAGGATGATAATGGCACCAAAGATTTTTTTGCGTGCTTTACTTATGCATAGAGACTGTCAGCAACTTTCTGCCAGCACTCCTTCCGTGCTTTTGCAGCAGTGACGGTGTTGCTTTTGACGTTTATTACATGTTTTAATTCTTCATACTCTGTCATGATCACCTCCTGCTCCTCCTGTGTGAAGTATGCGGTCCTCCGCTCTCCGGCCTGCTCTGACGCTCCAGACTGGTCCATGTTCGCGATTGGTCAGATACGGCGGGCTCCGCCTTATATGCGTGCACGCGCTCATTGCAAAGCTGGATCCACTTATGAGGTTGATAACCAGCGTCGTCAAACTGTTTAGCGAGACCGCCGGCTACCGCGCTCAGTTCAGCAAGGTAGCTCCAAGGCTATCTCGCTAGGCTGAACTTGCTTCATAGAATAGGGCCCAGGTGGATTTAGCTTCTGTTGTTCCTTTGTTTATTTATTTTCCTTGATTAAAGCTTTTATTATCATATTATTACTATTTGGTTTACTTTGTTTATATGTGATTATTTTTGTCAGTATTATCTATTATTTGGGAAGGGGTGGGACTAGCTAAGTTTCGACTTCCTCCTTTTGACACATTTTGCTGTTTTGCACTTTGGTTGCTGTTTTTATTTTGTTACGTAGATTTTTGGTTTGATTATGTTCCAAATAAAAAGAATGTTAAAGTGATACTCCAGCTTCTAGCCCTAAACAGAGGCTTTGTGTTGTTGATCTGCTTACTAGAAGTTCTGTACATGCAAATTGCTGCAAATGTGTAAAATAGTTGACACAAAAGTTCCTGGATCATCAGCCCTATCGATGATTCTTTGCCTCCCGGTGCAATCTTTACAATATGCCCTCTTAAACTGCAAATCTACTCATGCCTGCGCCCTTCAGAACGAGACACTCTGTAAAAAGATCATGTTTGTGAAATGAAGAGATATCCTTATAGATGCACTAATTAGGCTCTAAGAAACATCTAATTGGTCTCTGCGTGGTAGTGCTGTGAGCTTTACCGAGACATCTTTTCATTAGAAATAAAAACATGGAAGGGAACATTTTATTCTGGGCATTCAGAGAGAACTAAACCAACTTCAACTGACTGTGTTAGATGATCGTTTTAGGTTTAAGCAGCCACATTAACACTAAGGAATGCTGTCTTTTTTTGCAGCATCTTTGTGTTTCCATGAAGGGATGACGAGTAAACACTCCGAGTCTTCATGTCAAGCCGGAGCTGGAGCAGATTTATTTTTAAACTCAGTATTTTAATTGGAATGCCGCCAGTAATGTCATGGTTCCATCTTCCGATATGTCCTAAGAAACATTTCATTTCTGCCTTTTTTCCCTCTGTTAATTAAGGGGAGGCGTTTAAATGTCATGCATCACAACTAATGGCATCTGAGGAGTTGAGCCCTCACAGCCGCTTGCGATCCTTCAGGGGAATGGCCGGCAGCAAGGCTTCAAACGAAGTGAAGAGAGGTGGAAAGAAATCAACAGCAGTTACGAAAAAGAGAGGAAAAAAGAGACTCTTTTTGAAATGGCTTCAAAGCATCACTTTCAGCTCAGTCCGGACAGAAATCAGAATCAGAGCCGCGCTCTTCAGAGGCCGGAGTAAAAAAAAAAACCTCGTGTATCTCCCTAATAAACCAAAGGAGGAATTTCTGAATGCACTAAATGACGTTCTGGTAAATTATTGTGGAGAGCTGAGGGTGATGATGCGCTGGTGCGGATGAAGCGAACACGAAAGACATGAAGACGTGCCTGTCGACCACGCGGCGCTCCTCCGCGCTCTGCGGGGCACGTCATGGCCCGCCTAATGTGCGCGAGTGCGCCAGAGACGGTATTCTGCATAATTACCCGTGTCACGACGAGCTGCCATTACGATCCACTCAAGTCTCATTACGGCTCCTTCGTTTGTCATCGCCCATCACGGTCAGCAGGGAGACGTTAGGGCCCTATAGGAGCTGATGGAGCTCCGACTAAAGCGAAGGCCTTCCACTTAAGTTGGACTTAATTAGGGCATATATTACAAAGGCCCACTTTGGAACAGGTTACAGAGATCCTGGGTCCATGCCCTTAAAAATTCAAGGTTACATATGCACCCAAACACTGGGCTCTGGCATGTCTTTAAACCCTTCAGTTTCCGCCCTGCTCAAAACAAGCCGTTTCAGTCTCAATCCCAATGAGCCAAATATGCCATTAGAGGAATATTACACCCAAACAATGATTTGGCCTCATTTTCTACTCACCCTCATGCTGAACAACACTGTGGAGTAGTTTTGGAACATCTAGGATGCAGTCGGAGATCTGGGGGTATACTCGCTGTCCACTGATATTGATATCATGACTTAGATAAGAGCCGAGCAGAACAGTGTCCTGTAAAAGTCCACAGAAAGTCGGCAATATTCCTCCCATACTGCTTTCGTGCGCTGTAATCCAAGTGTACACAGAGTGGACGTCCACCATTTAAACCAAAGCGACATCATTTAGCACATGTTTATAGCCTAAACAGTATACTTGGCATTTCTATGATACATGTGCCTCACGAGGAGTGATTTTGAAGCCAAAGACAGCACTCTGCAATAACTAGGAAGCGTGTGAACAAGAAGTAAGAACACAAGAAATCCCACATTCTGTGACTCTTGTGTCTGTCCACGGCTCCGTCGCTCACAGTATGGAGAATGTGTCAGGGACTTGTTCAAGGACACTGTTATTGCAAGTCGCATCCTAAGTCATGATATCAGTGTCAGTGGACAGCAAGGATACCCCCAGATCTCCGGCTGCATCCTAGATGTTCCAAAACTACTCCACAGTGTTGTTCAGCATGAGGGTGAGTAGAAAATGAGGCCAAATCGTTGTTTGGGTGTAGTATTCCTTTAAAACATTCAAGTTCTGCCCTGTTCAGAACAAACTGTGTCAGTGTCCATCTTTATGAGCTAAGTTTGCTTTTAAAGCCTCAAGTTTCTGCCCTGCTCAGAACAAGCTGTTTCAGCGTCCATCCTCATTAGCTAAATTTGCCTTCAAACCCTTCAGTTTCTGCCCTGCTTAAAACAAGCTGTTCCAGTGTCCATCCTCATGGACTTTTATACTGCTTTTGCAAGAAATAGAGTGAGCTGTTCATTCGAGAGTCATTCTTAAATACAAATTGCCTGCAAATACGAACACTCTAGGAAGCAGCAGGCTAACACTTCCCATTGACTCCCAGTGTTTGAGCTAAGCTAGTTAGCAGTGGACGAGCTTTGGCTGTTTCTATCTTGTTACTTTATACACAATTGAATGAATGGTGTCTGTCTGCTTGTCATGGTTTGGGAGTGAGCCAAGGAATGAAAACAAAAAAAAAAAGGTTGACCTATCCCTTAAGAATAGGAAAAAAGCACTGTGAGGCAGGGCTGGGCGATATTACGTAATCTCATTTTCATGATTATTGAAGCTCATACCTTGATATGAACTAAGAAACGATTATTTTATGCTATGTTGGAACAAATTGATGGTGTTACAGAAGATTGTTTTAATGGTCCGCACAGATCAGAAATGTGCCCAAACAATGGAGACGCCACTTTACACTGCTGCATGGTCATCTGATAGGTTGACTCTCGTCTCCTCCATGTTGGCAGCGTGTCCGTCACTCTTGGCTAAAGTGAGCGCAGACTGTCTGGAGGGGGTGTGGTCATGTGATTTACACAGGAAAAATAATCAAAATAATCGACATGAGAAAAATAACTCAGATTAGAGGGTAAATGTAGGTTTTGTTTTTTTTCGTTTTTTTTCCGATTAATTGCCCAGCCCTACTGTGAGGTAGATCTGAACCTTGAAAGTTAAAAAAAAAAAGATTCTTTAGCACATACTGTCTCATTCTGAAAAGCTGGCTTTGGTAAATCCAGCACATTCAGATTGAGCTGGCGTTTTAACTCAAAGTCAGAGCTACATTCATTTTTAAACACAATCAGCGGCAGTGACATTTTATAACCTCAGCACAGTTTTTTTTTGTGAAGGCCTCCAACTTCTGCTGGCCTTCTTTAATAATAGAATAAATAATGGAGTAAATAAATGATGGAGGGAAAGATGTTTTCATTGTGTGGAGCCGCTCAGATTAGATCATCAAAAGGTCAGGATGCCATGACGCTACCAAGAGGTTGGCACAATTTAACAGGCGTTACCCCGCTGGCAGGGGAGCACGGCGGAAACCTCCGCCACGCGCCGTGTGTGGTAATGAGGCCGCAGCTCTGGAGCGGCTAATGACTACTCATGCAGCCCCCGCCGCCCCCTCACTCCCACCACAGAGCGGTTGCAGGGCTGACCCCGGGGCTCCACCCTTACCCGCAGAGCTCGCCGCTGGGGCCTCTGCTGTGCAGCCCACCGGGAAGCAGACTGTGGATGTGAGGGGTTTATTCTGAGCGCTGACAGGGCTCTGCCTACCCACCGAGGCGGTGAGGACGAAAACACAGAGGTGAGGAGGTGAGGATGAGGCAAAGCAAACACAAAGAACACAGGAGCAGACAAATCCAAAGATATTTATGTCTGAGGACGTGGATTTCAGGGAGCGTTAGTCTGGGAAAGACACTGGAAACACCAGGAGTCCAGGAGGTGGACCGGACTGGATCTTAAAACACATCGTTTTAAAAAGGCATTTTGCAAAACGTCTTTTATAGGTCCTCCTTCTTTAGAACCTTTTATCTTGATTTTTGCTCTTTATATAGTTTTTCTTGTTTGTTTTGATTTTTTTAATCATGTAGCACTTTGAGATTGCAAAAATATAAAGTACAATGCAAATTGTTATTGTCATCTCATTCAAATTCTCATATCCACTGTTACTTATTTTCCTTCATAAGGAAGTTAATGTTGCTTAAAGGCTCAGCATGTTGCAACCTGTTCACTGTATTTTTTATGCTTTTTCATTTATTTTCACTTTACTTGTATTTATGCTATTTTTTATTTTAATTACTTATTTTTTCATTTGTAAGTTTCTTTCTGATATTTCTCTTGCATCCTGCTGCTGCTGTAAATTGTAATTTACCCCTGTGGGACTAATAAAGGGATATCTTATCTTAAATAAAACATATTATCAGTATTATTATTATTGTTATCATTATTATTAACCCATTACATGGTAGAGAGAGACCATTTTAATAATCTTTCAAATTTTCTCTGTTTCAGTTTTGATTTTTGGGGATTTGGTTTTTAGTTTTTCCCGGATATTTAACCCAGAAATACCGTATAAATATAAATGTAAATATAAATTGTTATGTCAGCCTCCACAGAGGGGAGACCCGCGGTACATAGTAGAGCTGAACCATATGGACAAAATTTCATATCTTCATATTCATGCCAGATATCTCGATATCGATACGATACAACATGACTACAGGTTTGGTGAAAACCAAGCGGTGCATTCAAGGGCAATCGTAAAAGTGAAATTTGTTGTGACTTCCAGAGCTGTACATGAAGGGTGAACTCGGGGGAAATCTATGTAATTTATATTGTTGTTTTTTTGCTATTAAAATCTTTAATGTTCATATTTCGATATCAATACGATATATCTTTCAGTCCTAGAACATGGATAAAATCTTTTTCTAACTTATTAAAAAGAAAAAAAAGTTTTATGAGGATGATTGTTCACCTATTTTAACAGACTTTACAAACAAGCAGAAACATTATATCCTTTATTCACTGTTTCTGTTCAGCGAAATGCTGCCAACTTCTACACAATACACCTTTAATGCTTTTTTTTTGGTTCTGTAAAGCACTTTGAATTACCTTGCATAAGAACTGTGCTCTACAAATAAACTTATCTTTCCTTTTTCTGGTTCACCCACTCAGAAAGTTCCTCGTGTCACACTGATTGAGTATGGAACAGTATTTTTCTCATCCACAGTTTAAGACCTTGATCACTGACCTCTGTTCCTCTGTTTATAACTGTTTTGATTCCTTTGCTGCCACGATTGATTGATTGTTTACTAGGGCTGAAAGATATATCGTTATCGTATCTAGATCAACATACAGTATGATCATTCAAGATAATATCGAAAAACGGCACGATACAAATGATATAACTGTCTTATAAATAAAACCCCATTTTCCACATTCTTTTTTATTATGATGTTTTTATTTTTCTGAAAAATGCTTGGTTTTCATGGAACCCGTCATCATATTGTATCGTATCAATATTGAGATATAGATCGTTCGGCCCTTGTGTTTACTTTGAGATAGTTTTTAAATGAATGTATTTCATAAATGAAGCATAACTTGAGGTAACACTTGTTATGAACTGGCTCAAAATAAAGATCGACTGATTGCGTAATGGATATGCAGCAACTGTGTGATGCTATCAAGTCAATATGGACCAAAAATGTGAGGAAGGTTTCCAGCATTATCCAGCCTGGTCGGAGTATTGGCCCTTTTCCATTAGCCCTACCCTACTCTACTCTACTCGCCTTATGCTGCTTTTCCATTAGCCCCAGGCGCCTGCCCAACGGGGTGCAGTGTCACTGTAAACAGTTGAGCACCACTGCGTTGACATCATTTTGAGCGCGACACAACAATCTGTGGCTTTTTGTCCCAAACCGAGTAAAAAAGGAAAGCAGAAGAAGGCTGCAGGTGGGAAGAAGAAATACCCCTTGAGAAGCACAGTAGAGTTTTGGAAGCTATACAACAGAATGAAGCCGAGGACGAGAGCAATCCAGCTGCAAAGAAAAGACGGATGAGGGTAAGCTAATGGTAGCTACCGCTAGCATGCTAGGTCGTCGCGCTCATGACTCATCGATGATGACATTGTCTGACCAATCAGTAGCTGGCAGTCGGTGACGTCATCTTTTAGTATCAACTCAGCTCGCTTGGAACCAGAGCGGAGTAGGTACTAAAACTAGCTTGTTTTAGGAGGTACCAGGCTAGTGGAAACATGCTGCAAATCGAGTAGGGCGTGCTAGTGGAAAAGGGCCATAAGTCTCCTCTCCTCTACAATCTGGAAGTGTCGCCACATCATTGGCAAATATCCCGAGCTGTGCATCCCTAGTTCAGAAATGTGAAAATTATATTCCATCTCTATTTTTGGACCAAACATGAGAATGCAAGCACGCGGCAGCAGTGAGGCACACACAGGGAGATGAATAAAGTGCTTAACGACGAGTCTCGGCATCCGCACAAAGAAACACTTTTCCCCACACAGACACATCAGAGAGAAGGATGCCTGACGGTCCCTGAGGGCCCCGTGTGATTCGGGACTGTAATCCTGTTATGGCATCTTTGATCTCTCCTTCCAAATCCTAATTTCAAACAAACACTGTTGACATGTTCAATGTTTCTGGGCAGATCACGCAAAGCGAAAAGAGCAGCTGAACAGAGAGGCCGAGTCAAGACGAGGAGGAGAGGAGGAAGAAAGGAGCGAGGGTGAAGAGGAGGAAGAGAGAGGGAGTCGATGAAAAGGGGATTAGGGCCTCCACCAAAACGGCGAGCAGCGAGACACGAGGGGCAGAACAATGGAGGCTACCGGGGGCCTTGTGACAGCTTTAGAGAGCTCGAGCAGCCTCAGGCAGAATAACCAGCAGCTTTTTTTTTTTTTTTTTTTTTTTTTTTTTTTTTTTTTTTTTTTTTTTTTTTTTTTGGATCGCTGCTTTTTTTTTTTTTTTTTTTTTTTTTTTTTTTTTTTTTTTTTTTTATTATATATTTTTTTTTATTTTTTTTTTTTTTTTTTTATTAATTTTTTTTTTTATTTTTTTTTTTTTATTTTTTTTTTTTTTTTTTTTTTTTTTTTTTTTTTTTTTTTTTTTTTTTTTTTTTTTTTTTTTTTTTTTTTTTTTTTTTTTTTTCCAGCCACTCGCAACGGCTTTCAGGTTGGACGACTTCAAAGATGGGGAGGGCTGGTCTAATGAGAGGCACCTCGCCAAAATAAAACATCAATAATGAAACAAATCTCGACTCACCTGCAGGGGGTGTGACGGGTAGTTGAGCCAGACCTCCCGCAAATCCTGTGAAGACAGAAGAGGCGAGGGGTGGGGGTTAGGGTTGAAAGGCTCTGATTTATCAATAAAATATTCTCATTCAATCAGAAAAACACAAAATCATCCAAAAAAATAAACAAAAGCACAAGAAGATTAATAATCCCAACACAATCCACTTGATTATCAGCTTCACAGCGAATCACTTGTGTGATATTTTATGATTTCAAAGAGTTTATGGACTCCTTATGGTACTGCCAGACATTTAATCAGTTAAATTAGGGCCCGACCGATATGGATTTTTTGAGGCCGATGCCGATACCGATCACAACAGTGAATATATGAATTACAGGGACAACATTTTATCGTTTTGGTCCTTTAGTATGTGTTCAACTTTACACCAGTAAGATCATTTAAAGTACAATAACATACAGATAAAAAGCATTGAACTTCTGGGGAAAAAAAGAGTCACTCACTATGTTGTACTTTTTGTTAATGAAAACTAAAGGTAGGTTATAGCAAAAGTACAACAACTTTAAAAAAGTTGTAATTAGATAACTGTGAGAGGAAAGCAACAAAAACACTAAGGTAACGTTTTTTCATAGGCATTTTTGTTTTTCTTTGCAGCTCTAAAGCACAAAATAAAATTGTGTACAAAACTGCAACAAAATTCCTGCAAAATAAAACTTTTTTTTTGAAAATGTAAACTTTTAGATTATTTATGAACTCTCTGTCACATCTGCCGTTCAGTCCTCATTAGTTCATCAGAAGCAGGTTTTAGTTCAGGTAGAACCTCTTTATTATTTTAAACATGAGGTAATGTGCGTGAGGAAATTAAAAATATTTTGTGGGACACTGCACATATTTCACAGACTTCTTTAAACAGGCTGATTATGGTTGAAGTCTAACCCTGGATGAGTCTCCTTATGATGACGTCGTAGCAGCTAGGCTAACGCTAGCTAGTTAGCTTAGCTGCCGTGTTGGGAACAAGCAGATAAAGCCAGATTTCCATCATAGTCACAATAAAACAGTCATGGCTAAACTGATCCCCTGCCATCAGAAGGTCCAATTCATCAGTATTGAGAATGACAGACGAGGCGTCAGTCAGGAAAACTGTTCGACGGTGCCCCGTCTGCTGACCCGTAGTGAGGCAGAGAGCACCGTGGTCTCGCTGTTTCCAGCAGCAGCGGGACATTGCTCACCGCTGAAAATTGCACGTCATGTCGGACCTTCAGGCTCAAAGAACAACTAAATGTGAGTGTAGGCGAGTCATCCACGCAGCATCATCAGAGGGTTAATGCTGCGTTCACACCGGACGCTACTTGTACTACCTCGGCGATCACTCTCCATTCATAGTCAATGTACAGCCGCGATGGGGCGGGGCTAACCCTCCCGCAATGTGACAACCAGTACATTTAAGACGATCACTTCTGGCGATGTATAAAAAAAAGTTGATCTATTCAGGCGATGTCGTGTGCGGCTGTACGGCAACAGCCAATCAGCGGTGTGTGTACGTGTGATGGCACCCTAGACAGACAGTTATTCATCCGGACTACAGGGCAGATGAGTTCCGTCTAGGCGGAACTAATGTCAGTGAGGACATTAGTTCCGCCAAGACACAAAAATTGTGTAAACTCACAGACGATGCTGCTGCAGGGCATCAGCTGCAGTGTTTCATGGTTGATAAGTGAGTGAAAAGGATACACCTGGAATAATGTCCGCTTATACATCCTATTTTATGATATATGAAATGATCGCGGTGAAACTCGAGCAGACGTGACGTCACAGAGCGATGGCCGACGGCAGCGGTTACCAAACTGAGGTATTTATGGACGCGTGACGCTACGTCAGTGGGCGATGCGACTTTGGTAGCTTGGTTGCTTGAGGTGTGAACGCAGCTTAAGAGCTGTTTCAACAATGGGCGTCGCCTTGTTCCACAACGTCATCATTCTGCGCGGCTTGGACACCGAACAGCGTTTATTGTTTTATGAGAAATTAAGAACATATTGGCAAAACTCTGGCCGATGTTGAATACTTAAAAAAGGGCTATAATCAGCCAATTAAATCGCCCGGCCATAAATCGGTCGGGCCCTAATTTAAATATCTTCAAAATAACAAGTAAAAATTCAACAATTTTGCATTTTTAACATTTGAATGAGATTAGTCCATATTGACCATGGATACCATTTTTTAAAATGATGCAATGATCAACATTCCCAGAAAATGTTGTCAAAGTCCATCCATACATGAAAACTGTTTGGGCCTCAAATTAATATCAGTGATATCAACCATAGTTCAGCCTAGGGTTGGACGATTATGGTAAAAATAAGAATCCCGATTATTTTAAATGAAACTGAAATCTCAATTAATATACACAATTATTCATTTATTTAAAAACTTCAGTATTGATTTAAACACAACTTTAAAGAACCAGCGAACAGCACATACAGTATTATTGATCCACATAAGTCACACACACTCGCTGTGGCTGCACGTGGAACACAGAAGCACTTTGTAGCGCAGGAACTTGCATACACGGCACTCCAACTGTGTGGCATAATAATCGTTTTTCTTCGATTGTGATATTTTTATGATTGTCAGATGGCAAAATTAGAATCACGATCAAAATCCGATTAATTGTCCAGCCCTAGTTCAGCCTTACTAGTCCTGGCATTTGGAGTACACATACTCATTTTTGGTCAACTAGTGCACGCTGCAGATGTCACCGCGGCGGTATAGCCCCCAGCTCTCACACGGTAACCTCAGAGCGCGTGAGGAAGCGTGTTGGTCTTGCACGTCTTCCTCTCCACAGCGTGCGAGTCAGTGTGTGTCTCCAGAGACGCACACCTCTCCGAGCCAAACCCCACCGTGACACCTCCACACCTTCCGCTCCGATCCACATCCCCAACCCCCCACCTCGCTCCCCCGTGGGTGGTCCACATACAGACCTCTGGGTCTCAAATGAGATGCTGACTCATTTGCTGTTTTATTTCTCCGCCCCCCCACCGGGGCTGCTGATGGCACCTTAAAGCACTTGGCCTCACCGATGCGATGTCCCTGACACGGAGCCATCTGTGGTGCATCATCACCTCCTCGTTTTTAATCCGCTGAGGAATCATAAGGAATAATAGCTTCATTAGAAGCTGCGTTGCCCCCTAAAGCTGAGAGTTAGCTGAAGGCTGAGTTTGATTCAGCTTTAAGGTGTTTCTTGATCTCATCGTACGACCTTGAGGTCAACATTAGCTCACACGTTCATGCTCACACGATCACTTTATTGATCTGAGGATCCAAAGTGAGGCTGCGGTGTAACCCGGCTTTACTGTGCTCTCATAAACAACAATCACAGGCACCTCAAGGGCCGTAAAACATGAACAATTACAGAGAGGATCACTCTCACATAAACGCCTGATCAAAACCAAACAGAATACAGCCTGCTGAGTGATACAGGAGGTGTTTGATGAATTAAAGAAGTGTTTTAACTAGAGCCGGGCAATTCCCCCCCCTAACAAAGTATTTGATGTAAAAAAAAAAAAGAAACTTGATTCATGATAATCCACTTATTTATTCCTTTATTATTTATTTTTCCATTACTTTATAACTTTTTTATTCTTTTAGTCAAATTTCTTATCATATTTAATTCTTAATTTTTTATGTTATTTCAGTAATCCATTTAATGTTATTTTATGTCTCTTCTTTTCTTATATTTTTATTATTGTTTTAATATGATGGTTTAGCTCCAGTGCTTCCTCATGAGGGCTCTCCACACTGGGAGCTGCTTCTGGTCCACTTGTGGGGCAGCTGCCGGGGGATGGCTCCGCCTGCTCGGCCGGAGACCCCTGCACTGCGGTGTGGGGCCTCGTGTCTGTGCGCTCTCCTGCTTTTATGACAGCTCGTGTGAATGTGTGTGGGTGTGTGTGTATGTTGATGTCTGCGAGTGTGTGTCTGGATATGTCTCTGATTTGTGGGAGGGATAGCCGGGTTTTCTGTTTTTATGTAGTTTTTAGCCTCTGTGAGGCACTTTGTGTTGCTTTTAAGTATGAAAAGTGCCCTATAAATAAAGTTTGATTTGATTTTGATTTGATTTACAATTCGAATTGACGTCCCCGCCACATCTAAAATGAAATAACTACTCACTGTAAATTTATTTCCAAAATATACATTTATTTATACCAAAAATAAACATTTAAAGTGCCTCCAGGTCAATAAACCAACACAGAAATTGACACAAAGTGCCTCACACGTGCACTGTGGTTTTATACACTTGTTTGCGTTAACTATGAAGATAACAAAATACCTTGTCTATGTTGTTTATGCGCGTGACATCTCGGGGGGAGGAGAGTGACATACTGCAGGAAGTGCACTACGGAAAGCCTCGGGTCCTCACGAATGTGAAATGAACAGGTTAAATTAAAAAAAAAAAATCCTTAAACTTGAGTTTCAGGAAAAACGAATCGATTTGACTTGCCAACTCGATTATTAAATCTTATTGATTTTTTGCCCAGGCCTAGTTTTAACCCTTTAACTCCAAGCTCAACTGTTAGGCAGAGGTCAATAAATTCAGGATACTTAATGTGTTAAAAAAAAGACAGAACACATCATTGTTTGCTTCTGTCAATGTTTTAGGATACAGAAACAACTGCAAACAATGCAAAGGAAAAGATGTTTGCTTTTTTGGGATTTAAAGGTTTAAAAAGCAAGAAGTTATAATTATTATTCTTATTATGTGTTAACATCATTTGTTAACGTAAAAAATGCTCTATTATTTTCAAAGTGACCTCGCTATAAGTGTGAAATAACACACTATGAGATGCTCAACAAAGATTTAAAAGTAGCATAAGAAGTATAAATTCTGAGTTGCCATTTTTCTGACAAACACCAGGCTATTTTCTGCCAGTGCTTCCCAGCCCTAGCACCAGGACAGAGCCTCAAAAACAAACTGCACAGAGCAGGAGACAGAGCGAGAGAGGCAGCATGAGCAGTGGCTCAAGTTGTTGCCAAGGACAACGCCAGTCCGAAGCTGCTCTGGGCTGGAGGTCTAATGTTGGGTGAGTCACGGCGGCGATAGAGATGTGGCGAGGGCCTCTAAAGTACAGTATCACTCAGGTGTTTAAAAGGTTCAAGGAGATAAACCTTTGAAATGCGCTGCTGGCCCGCGGGGGGGTTGTGTGTGGTCAGCGGCATCGAATGGGCGCCTCATCTTCGCAACCCACACAGCTGGCAACCCATCGCCTTGAGCGGCCAATGAAAAATTCATGAAAGTGGTCAATATGTTTGAGCAAATGCTTCCTTTTTGGATGCTTGTCTCTACGGCTCAGACTGGAGCAGCAGAGTCATGCGAACTAGGGCTGGGAGTGCGGGGGCTTTCTAAGGCGAGAATAAAAACACACTGAGGGGATATTTAAGGAACGATCTTAGGAAAAGATCTAATTATGATTTGTCTTGTATTGTAAAAGTCTTTGTGCAACTTACTACCTCAAGAACACTCTGAGTTAGGGGTGGGCGATATGGCAAAAATATCATATCATGATTTTTCAAAAATAAAATCACGATTTTATCACGATTCTTTTTTACTTTGATTTTTCTAGACTAATTTGCATGTTTGACCATTATTTCCCTGTTTAACATATAAACATGTAAAACCCTAAAAGAAAAAAAGGACAATTAAAGCCAAAGAAACTTTCTGAACAGGTTTTAATTTAAATAGTGCAGTTTTTATAAAAATGTGCAATAAATGTAAACATAAAAGGTAATGAACAACAATATCAACATTATCTCTTAAAGTGCAACAATTCAAAACAAATGTTATCTAACTGCAATGTCTATAATCTGAGTGAATAATACAGCTGCTTTAGAACAGATTTTTGTTCAGACATCTTCAAGCTTTTATCTCCTTTTCTCTTTCCACCATGGCTTCACGCTACATAACCAAACAGGAGATCCCACCATGCACTGCGCTTAATGTGCTACGATTGGCTAGTCGGGTGCGCGTCAAAGTCTCTGTGCCCACACAGACGATCTGACGATCTTTCTGCTTTATGACGATATTAAATCGTTATAATCCTTAACGATTTAATATCGCCATATCGCACACCCCTACTCTGAGTTATTGTTTTAAGGTAAAATCATGTTTAATTTTCAATGCCCAACCACAACATTCGTGGACATATTACACAAAATCCTAATAAACGGATAAAAATCAGTTACAACAGCAACATTTGTGAAAGTCAACCTGGTTAAGAATAAGGGTTAAACCATTTATCCAGATAATGCCAAAGTATTTTTGACATTTCAACAATCTCCTGCACACTTTGCTCACATTCACACCAGTTGGAAAGAGCTTGAAAACAGAAAGGAGTGAAGATTTTTGTTCCATTTACAACTGCTTTTACAAATTTCACCATCGTATTTGTGCACCTTAAGTGAACCCCTGCTTCCTGTCTTCAGAGTAATATGATGGCAAAAACTGGAAAATCAAGAGTATTTGAGCAATTTCAATGATCTTCTGCACACTGGTTGACTTTGCTCACATTCACAACATTTGGAAAGAGCTTGAAAACAGAAGGGAGTGAGGATTTTTACTCCACTTCTGATCAATTTTTCAGAAATTTCCAATGTATTTGTGCAATCTATATGATGTATATTGTTACTTTTTCAATATTTATATCTTGAATGTTCATATCTTGATATGCTAATGATATACCTTTCAGCCCTAATTCACACCATTTGGAAAGATCTTGAAAATACAAAACCCAAAACCAGTGAAGTTGGCACGTTGTGTAAATCATAAATAAAAACAGAATACAATGATTTTCAAATCCCTTTCAACTTATATTCAATAGAATACACAGCAAAGACAAGATATTTAACGTTCGAGCTGGTAAACTTTGTTATTTGTTGCAAATATTAGCTCATTTGGAATTTGATGCCTGCAACATGTTTCAAAAAAGCTGGCACAAGTGTCAAAAAAGACTGAGAAAGTTGAGGAATGCTCATCAAACACTTATTTGGAACATCCCACAGGTGAACAGGTGAATTGGGAACAGGTGGGTGCCATGATTGGGTATAAAAGCAGCTTCCCTGAAATGCTCAGTCATTCACAAACAAGGATGGGGCGAGGGTCACCACTTTGTGAACAAATGTGTGAGCAAATTGTTGAACAGTTTAAGAACAACATTTCTCAACCAGCTATTGCAAGGAATTTAGGGATTTCATCATCTACGGTCCGTAATATCATCAAAAGGTTCAGAGAATCTGGAGAAATTACTGCACGGAAGCAGGAAGGCCGGAAACTAACATTGAATGCCTGTGACCTTCGATCCTCAGGCGGACTGCATCAAAACCCGGCATCACTGTGTAAAGGATATCACCACATGGGCTCAGGAACACTTCAGAAAACCACTGTCAGTAACTACAGTTCGTCTACATCTGTAAGTGCAAGTTAAAACTCTACTATGCAAAGCCAAAGCCATTTATCAACAACACCCAGAAACACCGCCGGCTTCACTGGGCCCGAGCTCATCTAAGATGGACTGATGCAAAGTGGAAAAGTGTTCTGTGGTCTGACCAGTCCACATTTACAATTGTTTTTGGAAACTGTGGTCGTCGTGTCCTCTGGACCAAAGAGGAAAAGAACCATCCGGACTGTTATAGGCTCAAAGTTCAAAAGCCAGCATCTGTGATGGTATGGGGGTGTATTAGTGCCCAAGGCATGGGTAACTTACACATCTGTGAAGGCACCATTAATGCTGAAAGGTACATACAGGTTTTGGAGCAACATATGTTGCCATCCAAGCAACGTCTTTTTCATGGACGCCCCTGCTTATTTCAGCAAGACAATGCCAAGCCACATTCTGCACGTGTTACAACAGCGTGGCTTCGTAGTAAAAGAGTGCAGGTACTAGACTGGCCTGCCTGTAGTCCAGACCTGTCCCCCATTGAAATGTGTGGTGCATTATGAAGCGTAAAATACAACAACAGAGACCCCGGACTGTTGAACAACTTAAGCTGTACATCAAGCAAGAATGGGAAAGAATTCCAACTGAAAAGCTTCAAAAATTGGTCTCCTCAGTTCCCAAACGTTTACTGAGTGTTGATAAAAGGAAAGGCGATGTAACACAGTGGGAAAAATGCCCCGTGCCAACTTTTTTGCAATGTGTTGCTGCCATTAAATTCTAAGTTGATGATTATTTGCAAAATAAAGTTTCTAAGTGCAGACGTTAAATATCTTGTCTTTGCTGTGTATTCAACTGAATATAAGTTGAAAAGGATTTGTAAATCATTGTATTCTGTTTTTATTTACAATTTACACAACGTGCCAACTTCACTGGTTTTGTAGAAAGGAGTGAGGATTTTTGCTCCACTTCTTACCAGTTTTTTCAAAGATTGCCTACGTTATTTGTGCAATTTAAGTGAACCCCTGCTTACTGTCTTAAGAGTATAAAGAAGGCAACGACTGGAAAATTAGAAAGAAGAGGAGTATTTGAGCAATTTCAATGATCTTCTGCACACTGGTTGACTTTGCTCACATTCTCAACATTTGGAAAGAGTTTGAAAACAGAAAGTGGTGAGGATTTTTGCTCCGATTCTGATCGTTTTTTCAAAATTTTCCAATGTATTTGTGCAATTAAAGTGAACTCCTGCTTACTTTCTTAATATTGAAATGATGGCAACATCTGGAAAATAAGCTGAAGAAGTATTTGAGCAATTTCAAAGAGCTCCTGCACACTGGTTGACATTACTCACATTCACAATAGGGCTGAACGATATGGACAAAATTTCATATTTCGATATTGTTACGATACGATATAACTACAGGTTTGGTGAAAAGCCAAATGGTGTATTTAAGGGCAATCTTAAAAATGGGAAATCTATATCGTGTATATCGTTGCTTTATCATATCTAAATATCTTGGATGTTCATATCTCCATACGATAATGATATATCTTTCCGCCCTAATTCACATCATTTGGAAAGAGCTTGAAAACAGGAGTGAGGACTTTTGATCCGCTTCTGACCAGTTTTTCAAATTTTGCCCACGTATTTGTGCAATTTAGCCAAGCTCCTGTACACCGCCTTGATTGTCAACTCCCTATCGGCCATCCCTAAGTCCGGATCATGTTTAAGTCATCACAGACCCTCTTCCAGGTTCAACACGGTGTTCCTGTCTGTGCAGGCAGGCATCACTTAAAGGAAAGTCAATAGCACTTGCTAATGGATTGCTTTCTCTCCATGTAGTGATTTTGTAGGTGCACAAATTGCTCTAAAACCCCATGAAAGGCCTGCATCTTAGACATGACGCACAAGAAAACACAGAGGAGCATAAAAATAAAACAAAGACCAAGGATGCGAAGTACACACAAGTTGCTGCGGCGTGATCAAGGCTTATGATTAAAATCCATCCACAGGGCGCACGCGATCCGCCCACATGCTGTATATAGACCCGAACAGCTAATGTTTCAATTACAGCCATTCCAAAGACAAGGCAGACAATGATTAAGCCAGCATCGAGTGGGGATTTAAGAATAACAACAGGTTTTTTTCCCTCCTCCCTCCCTCTTCTGTCTTTCTCTCCCTGCACGAGGAAGGTATAATTACTGGGGGCACAAATCATCATGTGCAGCAGCTGAATCACAGCCATTTGGAGGATGGAGCTCTTGTGCTACAAACAGAAATAAAGGAGCGGAGGGGGCGAGAGAAAAGGCATATGCAAACATGTTTATTCGGATGTCAACAGCCCGGTCGTAATGAGAGCTGAAATTAACTGTGGAATGAAAGGCGATGCGGCGAAACTGCCTGTGATCCGCGCTTCAAGGTGGGCTTCAATCAGCGGGGCGAGATCCCACCAGGGAGCCGAGCCGGGCGCGAACAGGCAACGCCGCCGACCCCCTCCCCTCGGGGAATAACGGCCATCCATGATTGGGACATAATAGTGCTCTTCTCTGACAAGGTCCAATGCTCCTTGACAAATTGGTCTCTGGCTACCAACTGCCAATCAATCCATCAAACACGGTAGTGCAGCGGGGGGATCAATAAGAGATAGCGCTAGCTGATCGATAGCAACATAAAGGCGGCCTCAAGTCCAGAACGAGAGCGGCAAACGGTCAAGGTGATCCGCCGAACATGTGGGCCCAACTTTAAAGTCCACGGTAGATTTTATTGTTGGAGAAGGAGCAGGAGCTTCACTGTGAGCGTGGGCAGACAATGTTCTGATTGTGCACACGCATTCATTCTACCACACCAAGGACACCACGTTGAAGCCGTGCACGCTCCCATTCAGACGTGTTCGCTGCAGAAGGAGCGCGAGGATAAACTGAGGAGCTTAGTGCACGTTTAGGTACAAGTACAGCGGCCCTGAGGTGCAAAACGCAAATCCCAGAAAAACACAAGGGCCAAAATGGAAACACAACAGCAACAGAAAAATAGAAATGGAAAATAAAGCAAGAATGAGAAAAACAATGACAAGTAAAAAAAAGCAAAAGAAAATTTAGAGGAAAAAGTTGAAACTGAAGCAAAAGAGGTGCTGAAAAAGGAAAACATTTACAGTGGCCCTGAGGTGCAAAACATAAACTCCAGAAGAACACAAGGGCCAATATGAAAACACCACAGCAAAATAGAAATGGAAAATAAAGCAAGAATAAAACAAAAATGACAATCAAAAAACGCAAAAGAAAATTGAGAAAAAAAAGTTGACACTGAAGCAAAAGAGGTGCTAAGGAAGGAAAACATTTCTTGTTTTAAAAAAAGGACACAACAAGAAAAAACTATCACTGACCAAACAAAACAACTATTAGAAGAATATAAACAAAAAAATGGAAGAACAAACATATATCAAGTAAAAACAAGAACATATTATAAGAGGGTCAAGTTTTGTTTTGCTTGTTTTTCTAAGTGTTTTCTGATTATAATGTCACTTTTAATTGTTGATTTGCTTCCCTTCTTTGTAAATGTTTATTTTTATTAGTTAATGTGCTTCTTGACTGCTTTTTTTTTCATTTGTGTTTAAGTTGTTTTAATGGAAACACAACAGCAACAGCAAAATAGAAATAGAAAATAAAGCAGGAATGAGAAAAACAATGACAAGAAAAGAAAGTTGAGAAAAAAGTTGAAACAAAGCAAATGAGATGCTAAAGAAGGAAAACATTTCCTTTTTTTAACCCTATAAAGCCAACTGTATCATATTTGAAACATACTTTTATAATACCTCATTCTACTCAACATGATCAACAAATTACAAAAAAAAACATCTGAATACAATCAGATAAATGATAAAAATGTCCTCTAATGGATTATCAGTTGCCAAAAACACCTAATGTAACAAATGAGATACAAAAAAAACGATATGTTGAATTTTAAGGACATTTTGATATTTTTAGTATTTTAGCAGCAAGTGAAACAAACATTTCAACTCCAAAAAAATTGAACTTTCTGGCTATAATCTATGGTCTTTGGGCCTTAAAGGGTTAAAGACACAACAAATAACTATAATACTTAACAAAACAACTATTAGAAGAATATAAACAACAAAATGGAAGAACAAACATATGCCAAGTAACAACAAGAAAAGTTTATAAGAGGGTTACGTTTTGTTTTGCTTTCTTGTGTTTTCGGATTTTAATGCTGCATTTCTTAAATACGTTTGGTATTATAAAATGTCATTTTTTTTCTTTTAGACATTTTAAATTGACACGTTTGTTTGTTGATGTGCTTCCCTTCTTTGTAAATGTTTATTTTCACTTGTTAAATGTGCTTCTCAACTGTCTTTTATTTTTCATTTGTGTTTAAGTATTTTGAACCCATATTGTGTTCTTGGATCTGCTGCCTTGTTGTGATTCTTTTGTTTTTACTTTGTAAATATTAATTTGATTTCATTTGTATAAGCTAGTTTATATAAATGCTGTGGTTATTTGTTTTGAATTTTGTTGTTGCTCTCTTTTACATTGTGTGTTGTATTTGTTGATGTGCTTCCCATCTTTGTATTATTTTTCATTTGTGTTTGAGTATTTTGAACCCTTATTGTGATTTTGGATCTGCTGCCTTGTTGTGATTAATCTTTTGTTTTTTACTTTGTAAATATTCACTTGATTTCATTTGTATAAGCAAGTTTTTATTAAATGCTGTGATTATTTGTTTTAAAATTGTGCTGTTGCTTTCTTTTTCATTGTGTGTTGTATTTGTTGATGTGTTTTCTAATATTTGAGTCTTGCTGTGCTTTCTTTTTTTATTCTGTATTTTGATTTTCTTCCTTTGCTATTGTCTCTATGATCCTGATCTTATACATTCTTACTCACTGTTGTCTTATTTTGCAATGTCTTGTTTTCCTTTTGTTGTATTTTGCAGCCCAGGGCCACCATACAAGAAGCCATCATTAAGTGAATGACAGTATTTTGCTCTTATTTTCTATTTATGGGAACAACATGATATCTTTTGAGTAAACTAGTTTTTCTTGTACTGAAAGTGGGGACATATTTAGGGATATTTGCCATTAAAAAGTGTAATTACATTCATAACAGACTTCATTAATGACGGTAATTTGGATGTTCAGCTCATGACAGATCAAACCTGACAGCATAAACACAAACATGTATGCAGCACTAAATCATTCCTAGAAACACACATCTAGGATTTCTCCTTCAGAAGAGGCACAGACATGAAAGATCCATGTTTCTGCAGCCAGCTTTCATCCTCCCCACATGAAGTTCGAGCTGCTGAAGCTGGCGTGGCGGCCTCAGCGAGGAGGGAGGCGTTTTCCCCCGCGTGAACATGTAAGCCTAGCACACTCTACTGGTGTACCCGGACACCAGAGCAGAGAGTCCTGCTTACCGAGTACAGTAGAAATAAAATAAAGAGAGTGTCTTCAGTCTGCTCTGGGATAACTCTTGTTATGAACTGGAGCTATAAAAATAAAGGCTGTGAAGTAACTCGATCCAAATTCACATGCAGGAGTTTTATTACACCTGCTTCTGTGGTAACACATGAAGCTTATTTACAGCAGTAGAGCTGGGCATTTGTTTGATTCTAAGAGTATTTTTGGGGCATTTTGTGCCTTTATTGAAAGGAAAGAGCAATAAGGGAGTGAGAAAGAGTCGGGGAAGACACCCTGCAAATTGGCCAAAGGTTGAACTCAAACCCGGGCCGGAAGAAGTATGTTTACGCGTCATGTCTGGTTGCTAACAACTCCACCAAACCAGCACCCTGGGGCTGGGCAAATTCTTAAATAAAAATCAGATCTTTTTTTTTTTTTAAATGAATGTCTGTACCCAATATGTCTATATATACATATTAGGGCTGGGACAATTCGCTTTTCTCCCCATTTGATTTTTTCTGTTTTTTAAGGTGCCGATTCGATTTAATTTGCGATTCTACAATATTGCCGATCTTTGCAATCTTCAGTTAGCTTTTTTAACACCATCAAAAAGATGAACAATGATGATGCCAACAGACTAAATCAGGAAAAATACACATCACATGTGAGTCTGTTTTTAGGATTTATTCAGCAATATATTTTAACCAGCTGTTTATACTCTCTCTTCAAAAGACTGGACTGCATTTAAAACACGGACTAAAATGAAGCATTAAAACTTAGAAAAAAATCAATTTTTGAACAAAAAAAAAAAAGACTAAAAATCGTCAAACAAAAAATCCTTATGTAAATAGATTGTGAATAGATTCCACCCCCCCCCCCCCCATATATATGTTGTTATTGTTCCTTTTAGAGATCAATAACAACATGTTGTCTTTTTATTTATTTATTTTTTGTTTTACTAACGATAGTCCCTGAAGCAGTTAGCCCCCTTCATGACTCTCTTGTGGTCTCCCCTTTCCATGGCAGATCTCCTCCACATCTCCTTCTTTAATATTTCCAAGTTACGATTGATTAAATCCATAAAACATGAACTATGATGGAAAAAGACGATCTATTATGACGAAATATGGCAAAATATGGCTAAAGAATGGCAGGAACACACTCCAGAATGATACTAATGCTGTTATTCACAACCTTTTAGGGATGTTACGATATGGAAATTTTGTATCACGGTTATTGTAACCAAAATTATCACGGTTATCATTATTATCGCGGTATTGTTGCAGTGTGCTCAAAATGTTCTAAAAGTACTTTTACATAGAATTGAAATCATTTAACCCCTTTATTATTATATTCATAACATTTCTTTTGTCTTTTTTGTCAATAAATGTGTCAGACTCAGAGGCCAAACAATGCAAACTGCGCATGTGCACCTTGCGTGAGGCTCCTTAATTGAGGGCAGATACATAGTTCTGGCTTTTCCAGGCAAAGAGCAGCATCACCGTGCGTTACTGAGGCAGTGTGGTGATCAAGCATGACATAACGGTAATTTTAATTGGACACGGTAACGATTATCGTGGGAAATTTTATCACGGTTTACCATTTTACCGGTAACCGTTACATCCCTACAACCTTTATACATTATTTACACAGAAAATCCTGATAAACCTCCTATAATTCACTCAGTTATGGCTCTCTGAATCCTCTCTCTCTCTCTGCTCGTTTACTCGAGGAGTTACAGCAGTTTTAATCATGCACATTTTTGTCTTTCACCACAGCTTGGTGTTTTAGACAGGGTGACTGTCGTCAATCAGTTTCCCCTCAACATCCTTTAAAATCCAAACTTTGACCAGACTTTAGATTTTGTCTGTTTCGAGTGTGAAAACCTGTAAGAGTTTGAGCGATGCTCCAGCTGCTGGACTTTCAGAGGCCAAACATTACAAACTGCTCCTCCATCTGTGAGAGACGGCTGCTTCACCGAGGAGCAGACACACATAGATCGGGTTTTTCCAGTCAAAGAGCAGCATCACCGTGAGTTACTGACACAGTGTGGTGATCAAACACGGTTTAACGGTAATTTTAATTGGACACTGTAATGATTACTGTGGTTAACCATTTTACTGGTAACCGTTACATCCCTACTGTCTAACATCATGACACGTGGGTGGTTTGAAGGTGTCTTCATTTATACTGTGACGCCAAAGGAGGAAACACTTTTGAGCAGAGCTGCTCTGTATTTCTAGCATCTGTTTGATATTGCTTTCCATCAAATGATGAGAAATTAAAGATAATATTGGGGAATGAGGACTGAGAGAGTCAGACCTTTTATGCTGTCTCCACCTGAATCTGTTAAAAGCCTCTCCAAAGCCTTTTATCGCAGATAAAATGGAGGAAGTAAAGCAGCAACATTCCCATTTAACCAGCACCAAAGTGCCATGGTGACCATCTCAGTTGTCACAGCAACCTTTGTATCAGCCGGTGTTCGAGTGCGTGTGCTTGTGCACTGGCGTTAATAAAAGCCAGCAGTTTAGCCCAGGGGCGACTCGTGAGATCATCATTATGGTGATTGCTCCACTAAAGGGGGCCCGTCCCCTCGGGACAGCGCCGTGGCATCAACATCTCTCTGCGGCCATATTGCCCTGCTGTTTCGTCCAGGTTGGGAGCGATGGAGCAGCTCCCCCTGAAGAAGACGTTTCCAGCCTCTCTGCTGATGCTCTAATAACCTCCACAGTAATGTCATTAGCAAATTAGCATCTATTGTTTCCTGCGGGCCTCCGTGCGCAATGAAGCTGGATTCCAAGGGAAGGTGACGAGTTAGGAGACCAAGAATTACACTCGAAACGTGAATTCCGCTCCAATTAGGGGAGTGAAGGAGAGGAGGGCCACATTCTGTCTGCAGAGGTCTCAGGGTTGGAAATTACACGCATGCTTTGTCTTAGGTAGTCAATTCTGAATTCCACCTCCGGAGCCGTGGAGCTTTTTGTGTTGCCTCGTCATGAGAGGACTGGAGCGAGACATCTGTGGGGGTAATGACATCCCGGGGTGTTCGATAGAGGGGAGAGAATGGAAAGTACAGACGGAGGAAACAAGAGGGAGCAGAATAAGAGAGGCAGCAGCCGGTATCCTGTTGTTCCAGGGAGAAAAGGAGGGTATGGGACTGATCACCCGAGTGTGAACAGCACCATTCCCATAAATAGGAGCTGCAAAAGCCTTCCAGGGCATGATACAGGAAAAAAGTCGGGTCGTTCAGTTTGCAGGGCGTCCCATTAGTTTGGTAATGTGCTGTTTGAAGACCCATGCAGAAAGAATCTTGGAGTGGTCCTCCCATCTCTCTGGGTGTGTACCATCTTTACCACCCGGCTGGTGTTTGGCTTTCTGGTCCGAGTCCATCTGTCTCCTCTCAGTGTTGTAGAGCCATCAGGAGGATTCAGCAGGGGGAAGGGAGCGGAGCTATTTCAGGCTGCAGCGAGGAAAAGTTTCAGGCCAACTTTGGTTTCACTCAGATGCCCTACCTTTGAGTTTAGTCAGCGCTCATCATTATTCAACAAAGTGATCGAAACTTCAGAGAAACGATGGGTGAATTAACCTGTTCAGACTCTTTTTGAAGCCTTTTGCTTGGTAATAACAAAAAGAGTGTATATCTGCAACCACATGGTCTATTTAAATTATTCTTCTGTCATAATAAAAGAAACAATTGAGAGATTTGTCCAGATGTGTAATTATCAGTATATGTGTTACTGGGACAGGCTTATATTTCACTTTAGGTCACTTTTGGCGTGATTTTAAAGGAAAATATTTTAAAAAATGAAAAAAAAAAAAATTAATTGATTTTTTTTTTTTGTTTCTTTTGTCCAACAAATTCACTCGGCTGAATTCTTAACGGCCCAATCAGGGAAGAGAGGCGGGAGCTTTAGAATGCGGATGTGACGACAACCGGAAGTTGAGAACGGACATGCCGATCAGCCTATTGTCCTCATCGCTACCTAGTAAAACTTGGTGAAATCTGCCCTCCTCTGAAGTTTACTTGTAGTGATTGTCTTTGACGAGGTTCATGTCACATATAAGTGTTAAATGAATCATCTGTGTGCTACAATTTAGTGTAAGACGATAGCTGTTAGCAGGGGTGTAAATCACCAGTTTCATGACGATACGATATGATATCGATTCTTTGGACAACAATACGATATTTGCCGATATCACAAAGTCTGTCACGATTTGATACGATACGATTCAGGAACCTTCGATCTATATTAAGACAATATTATGTCCTCACTGAACACAATCAGCTACATTTCACCTGAAGCAAGAAATAAATACAAAACAATTTTGATAGTTTTATTACTGAAATGTGGAAAGATGTGCTGACCTTTGGGTCTGATAGTTCATAGAGGATTATAACCATCTGTATGATCTAATCATGTTTTAAAATTAAAATTGGTTTAATGCAGGTAAGCTGCTTTTTTGCCCCCACTATTACCTCATGGGTCTGATTGTTCCATTGTAATGTTTGTTTATTATATCAAGTAATGATGCAACACTTTAAAAAAATTTATTGAATTATTATTTAAATTTCATTATATTGACCTCCAACATTTGACCATGCTCTATCAAACCAAAAATGTGTAGCTTTGATTTTAATTACATCCAAACATTTCTCATGTTCAAAATAAGAGCTATTAACTTAACTAACTCACCATTGATGATTTTGTTTTATTGTGATGACTGGTAACCACAGTTTGTATGTCAGTGTGATCAGACTTTGTTTCTCTGTTTAATGGTCTGTGTGGAGGAGGAATGACTCTAAGCTCTCGCTGTTTTACTTTCTAACTATGAAATTTCTTTAATCAGTGAGCTACAAAATCAAATGAGATAACTCACTGCAGTTGTGTGATGATGCTCTCCTGTCGTGCGTGCAGCATCCTCTGCTGTCAGGTCGACCGTATTTTACCTGGATACAGCAGAGCTAGTTTTTGGTTGGCCGTCATGTCTGGCTCCCGTTTAGCGGTGTTACTCGGTGGGCGCTTCACAGTACATTTTACAGCAGGAGAAATATCAGGTGTGGCGTGTCAGAGAGTGAAAAGGTTCAAATGTGTGTCTCATACGCTACGCGTAAGACTTGAGAGGAAACTTCAGAATGACGCGCGGTTGGCCGGAAACGGACACGCATGTCCAGTCGGGATTTCAAAATAAAGGCGTACATTAAAGATGACGATGTTCATTGATGTTTTGAGTTTCCATCGATGTGATTGGATCATTGCTTAACCAATCGATGTATCGATATATATCGATGGATCATTACATCTCTAGCTGTTAGCAGCTAAGTTAGCGGCTAACGGTCATTAATTGTTGTTAGCTGTTAGCAGCTAAGTTAGCCGCTATGGCTAACATCCATGAACTGTTGTTAACTGTTGCTAGCCATTAGCCGCTACATTAGCCGTTATGTATGCTAGGTTATAGGAGTCAACCCTGCTTGATGTGGATTGGTCTGTGATGAATTTGACGAACCAAACGATTGTCCAATCACAAGCTTGTGTTTTTTTTAACGTTCTGCCCCTGAAAACAAATTTAAAGGGCTCCTACCCAGATGGACTAGTGAAATATTTCTGTGGCAGATATATGGAGCTGTCCATCTGGCTTGGCAGGTTAGAAAAATTAGGAAGAATTCTACATTTTCCCATTCGAATAAATCCCAAAAAATCAACCCAAGTTTGAATCAAAGTGAAACAGATTTGGATATTTGATAACTCATTTGCTTGGTGTTCACGTTGTTTTTGGTGTGTATAAAAATGGCTGATATGGTTGTGCAAATGAAAATTTTGGGTTTAATTTAATGTGCAGCATGACTATATTTCTACATGAATAGTTAACTTTTTCTTACGTTCTTGTCGGAGAGCATCAAGCACTCCTGAAATCTGGTACTTTGGGGCTGAACAGGTTAATCAAGTTTGATGGTGAAACTGAAAACAACAAAACAGTTTTTAACTATCTGAGCTAACAGCAGAATCAGATTAAAGTGCAGAAACCATCCATCAGACATCACAAACTACAAAGAGCTTGGTTTGTCTAATTAACAGCAAAGAAACAAACCACTTGACGGCCTAACTCCATCTTTATACTCGGTTCAGTTCATCCGTCAAACAAGTTTTCTTAAATAAATTGAGCCTTTATCATCAGAATTAATCCAAAAGTTAATGAGATTGCACATTATTTGTTTTTAATGATACAGAAATAGTTTAAAAAAGTGACAAAAAGTTGCAGAAAAAGACTCTAAATGCTTGAATTGAGAATACATATAGATATATACATTTAATGATGTTTTAAAATATATATTAGTTATAATATGTTAGTTAGTAGGGACGCATGATATTGGATTTCAGGTGATATCTGATATTCTTTTGTTTTTAGATTCATAATCACTGATACTAATATTTCAAGTCAAGAGATTAGCTCTGTATTTAACAAAAATGGACTTATTTCTTTTAGTATTACAGCAATGTAAAACAAGAAAAACAGCTTTTAACTCTTGCAAAATGGAGCCCTTGATTTTTTTTTAATTAGGGAAGAGAGCAGGTAAATAACAGAATACATACACATAACAATGAGGATCTTTTCCTACTTTTTGTTTTTCTTTTAACAAACAAATAAACAAAATTAACATCATCTCTGTGCCAGCTAAATCAATTATTCAATAATAAAGAAAACTCTAAATTATCAAATATTAACTCATTGAACAAAACATACTTAAAGAAGACAAGAAATTTTTAAAAATGGATAAATATTTCCGCATTAGAAGTTATGAATTAGAGAATATTGATTAAACAAGCAAAATAATAGAAACAAATAAAATCCAGTAGCTTTTGATTTTTAAATATACTCATTAAATACTGTAAAAAAGTGCAAATAAAAAAAAAAAATCTATTTCTGCGGATACAAATACTTAACTTTTTAGGCTGATATCAGCTGATATCAAACTGACAATATCGTGCATCTTTATCAGTTTTAATATGTGAATGAAAACTTTATTTAAAAACATAGGTAAAGGTAATATAATCGTGCTTTGTAAACACTTATTTTCTATTGCATTAAAAAGAAGCTTAGATTGGCTTCAGTACATCATTAAAATATGAATTTTTGTGTTTTAGTTGAAAAATATACATTAATGTTGGCATAATGATTTTTTTTAAGCTTTACATTTGTATTTTTTTTTACTTATTTATGTATATTTCCTTTTTTAAGAGTGCCTGACAATATGACAGAAGCAGGCCTCAGGCACTAAAAAAATGTATGGTAATAAAACTTGCCTACCCCTGATGTAACATGCCTTAGATTATGTTAATATTTGAAATATTATACTTATTTTAATTGAGATTTTATTTTTATGCTGGTTCTGTAAAGAGTTATTGTTATTTTTATTTAGTGTTTATTAGCCTAAGACTATGGTAAAGTTGTTAATGTCCTTATCTTGCAGGGGTTTTTTTACTTTTTAAAAAAAATAGTTTTTATATATACTTTGCTTCTTACTGCCTAATTTATTGCTTTTATACGTTTATATGCCCGAGACCTCAGTAGTTAGTTTTGTCCTTTTCTCATGTAAGTGCAGACTGGAATGACAAATAAAACTCCTGAAATACCAAAAGACTACATGAGCACCATTAGCTTAAGGGGGTTCACGTATAATCTCAGCACTTTGAGCACTTTTCTCTTCTTTGTGTGAAATTCAAGTTTCAGACTCGTTTTTTAAGACGTGTACTCTGCGATCCACATCCTCATACTGCACAAATAAAGACCTTTGGTTCAGAACAACTCAATAACATAGTGACTGCTGTCCCTGTTCAAGGGCAAAGACGACAGCAGAAAAGAAAAAAACAACCAAGGACAGATTCTGAGCGCTGCGTCTGGAAACAAACGCTCCACGGCGAGCGTGAAAACACAATGACGGCCCACGCAGAGGAGAAGAGCAAGGACGGGATGTTTGGTCAACTCAAGAAGAAATATCCACAACGAGAGGAGAGAGGGAGCTGCTTACTGCTGTTATTGGTGTGGGAACATCATAGCAGGACAAAAAAAGAGTAGTAAGAGTGATTAGTCTACAGGGCCACTTTATTAGGCACACCTTGTTAGTGACTGGAAGCTCCAGAAACCAGTTAGAGATGATGCACTGTGGTAACAAAGGGATAAACGTGGTCAGATAAGCTGTGGCTGATCAGTTTTTGATTAGAGGCTTAAAATGAACCAAGCAGCCACCAGCAGAAGCCTGAAACATTAAAACAAGGCGGAAAGATCCATGCTGTAATGATGTTCACACCAAATTAAAACCACAACATAACCAGACAACATTAGAAACAGTCTTTGTATACCTTGAGATGTATCTTGGGATGTATGTACCTAATGTTACTGTCTTTAAAAATAAACTCATAACCTGCCTTTTTAGTCTACCTTTAGTGTTTCTCTGTATTTTAAGTACAGCTCACTTTTATTATTATATCTTATTTTATTTTTGTATCTTTTCTATCTTCCCTTATTTTTTATTTTTCAATTTGTTTTACTTCATGAAAAAATTATTATTTTTATTTTTATTATTATTTAATTATTATTATTATTAGTGCTATTATTATTTTTATTATTATTATTTTATTGCTATTATTATTATTATTATCATCATTATCATTTTATTATTGTTGTTATTGCTACTATTATTATTATTATTATTATATTTATTATATGATATATTTAATTTTTTCATTTTAACCTAACCTCCAGTGTTTTCTCATTTTTAAACCTTTAAGATGGCCTTTCTTCAGTACGTACTGGGTACAGCTGTGTGCTTTATTATTGTCTTTTATTTAAGATGCCTTTTATCAAAACTGTGTATGAACTGCGGTGTGGGTGGACTGGGTTTGGGTCATAAGCCCTGTATTTTAATCATCCACCTGTTTGTAAAGCACTTTGTGCTACATTTTTTGTATGAAAAGTGCTCTATAAATAAAGTTTGACTGATTGATCAAGCCATTATTTAACCCTTTTTATGTCTTGCCTCATTTCTGAGTCCATGACAAGCAGATAGACTCCATTCTTGAATGTGGCGCAGTAACAAGGGAGCAGAGGGCAGAGCTCGCCCACTGCTAGTTAGCTTAGCTCAAACACTGGGAGTCAATGGGTAGTGTTAGCCTGCCTCTGCCTACAGTCATCAGATAAACTCTCCAGCAGCTCTAAATGCCACTTTGTGCCTGTTGTTTTTTTTTACCTACTATAAAAACAGCATGTGCATTATTAAAAATATAAAGACTAGAAATGTTAAAATAAAAAAATACACAACAAGAAATTAAATATACATTTACAAGCAGATGCACATGAGAAAGTTTGCACTTTGTTGGGAGTGTTGGTTGCACTGGTTGTACAGTCTAACATTAGCTGTATGTGAAGGGGTGTACCTAATAATGTGGCCTGTAGCATTGTAATTTTCCAGTTTAAATGAATGCTTGCCGAGTCTATCCTTTATGCACTTAAACAAACTAAAGATAATTTCAAAGTTGTCTTTTTGTTCTACAGTTTCTTCCTGAATCCTGTCATCTGAACACCTAAATCTGGTTTTTAATTTTTATTTATATTTGACAGGCTGTTGTAACGCGTGGGAGTCGCCGACTAAAGCTCACACAAAAACCCTCAATCTCCAATTAGAACAAAGCCGGCTGCTACAGCAAGACTCCCTCAAAGTCATTTAATTGATTCATAACATTTCTTGCCAAGATGAATGCAAATAATGATTCATTCATCTATTATTCATGCCCGCTGATCACACTCACAAACAATAGCAGGTGTCCTGCTTTAGTCTGGCAAACTGCGACGCTCCACACCTCCGGTTCGTTCTGCTCGAGCTCCGGATCATTCCAAGATTTTATTTTCGCTCGTCTTATTGTTTCATCTTCATGTCAGCCTACACACAATAAGCACAGAGTCTAAAGTATTGCAGGGTAATGCGAGCTTATGTGAGATCTTGTGTTCTTTCGCTGGCGAGGCCTCAGCGTCGACGCAGAGTTTGGTGTTTTGCCAGAACATGCCGAGTGTGGGTTTGAAGAATAAAGAGAGCAGGTTTTAGAAAGCACTACTGTCCTCTGAAGATCCAAAGAGGAAATCTAGCCTGGAGTGTCCGCAGCTCGTCCTCATGACTGATGAGTAAATGCATCACATCACCACCATTTTAAAGTCTCTGCCTCTATCTGTAAGAATAGATTTTAAAGTTCTTTTATTAGTTTTTAAATCTCTTATCAGTCTTGCTCCTGCCTATTTATCCGATTTGCTTTTACCATATAAACCCAGTAGAGCCCTCAGGTCTTCAGGTCTTTTAACTGTTCCCAGAGTAAAAACTAAAACATATGGTGAAGCCTCTTTTTGTTATTACGGCCCCCGCCTGTGAAAAAGTCTACTGTTCATATTTTTAAAAGCAAACTCAAGACCTACCTTTTTAATCTGGCTTTTAGCTGATTGTATTTATTATTATTTTATATTATATTTTAACTTATTTTAACCCTTTTATTCTGTTTATTCTACATTTCAGTTCAGATTTTTTATTTGGAATTTTATTCTTTTTTAAATTCTTTTCCTTTTATTATCCTATTTTAGCTGATTTAATTATGCACCTGATGTTACACTTTCTCATTTTACCATATTATTTATCTAAATTTTATTTTATATCAGGGCTCGACAGTGCGAGGAGGTACTCACATTTGCTACTAAAAATATTACAGTGTGAGCACCCGTGCGACTACGAAAAATGAACATTCAAAACATGTCTTATCTTGTGTTGAATACATTGGAAGTTGTGGCTGGTGGTATTCCTGAACGCAGCCTCAGCTGAAACATGTTCAGCTTTGAAACGTTTGTTTTATTGACCTAACTGTGCCGCTAGCTAGCCTTCGGTACACCCGACATGCCTGCACCGCCCTGCGCGAGGTACAGACGAATATAAGCAGGCGCTCCCAAAGCCTCATCTCGACCAATCACAGCGCATCAGTGGGACTGGTTGCCGGGCAACATCCACTGACAGAACAGCGAGCGGCAATTTAAACTATTTTAGAAGAAAGACCAAACGAGCAATAACCAAATAACTATGAAGCCTTTCAGTTATTATTTCAAAAGACCAACAAAACCAGAACATGTGGACTCTGAACTGAGGCAAGAGGACGAAATGGAGCAAGGAGGCGAAATTGACGCCGAGGAGTAGTTAGTGTTAGCTTCAGACGCTGTGTCTGTGTTTGTCTGTCTGTTAGCGAGACAATGCAAAAACTACTGGATGTAAATCACAATTTATGGGTGGAGCTGAGCTGCTTGGTGGAGGTCTGTGCTCTCAGTAGGGCTGAAAGATATATCGTTAGGGTATCGATATCGAAATAGGAACATTCAAGATATTAATATTGAAAAAGCAGCGATATAAACGCTATAGATTTACCCCACACTCGCCCTGCATGTACAGCTCTGGAAGTCACAATAAAATTCATTTTACGATTGCCCTTGAATGCACCGCTTGATGCACATGCACAGTCGTGGTAATCTGGGTCAGCCGTGATGACACCAGAAGAGTTTTGCCCAAACAGCATCGTCGCTGTCCGGCAACAGAGCTCGAAAGTTTAGGAGCATTTTACCAAAACAAAAGAGAAGAATGTGGAAAATCTGCAAGGCAGAACTTTTCTTCCATGGTAGAATGACGGCGATGAAGAAGCATCTGAAAAGGAAGCATGTTGCGCAGCTCCGCGGTCTTGCTCCGACAGACAAACCTCGCTGAAAGCGGCGCGCTGAGCAGCCCTGTAGGAGGAGGGCTGATCCTCAGAGAGCCACAGGCTCTCGTGAGAATAGTGATGTCACACGCTCATAAAACATGTTATAGACTGAGAAAAGAACTAAACAACACCTCACTTCACCTCTCTAAGGTCCTTTTATGGTTTTGATGTAATGTCAAACAATTGAGAAAATAGATGTTCAAGAGTCCATTGGGTTTTATTTTAAAACTTCCGATACTACACACATTGACTTCCTGTCTGGTGCTTTCTTAACAACAGTGAATTGACGAGGTTTGGAAGCGGTCACGCAGAAAATAGACCTGAAGCGTATCTCAGGCGCTTTGGTGCGCCAGCGCTTCACCAACGCGCCACAGCGCGTGCAGTGCTTGATAGACGAGAATGGAAGCGAGGTGCTCCACAGTAAGTTTCAAGGGCGCGGTGCTTTTCGCGTGTAGTGGAATAAGGGTGTTATTCATCAAAAGCATTTTTTGTATGTTTGTCAAACTCAATATAATCTTTACTACCATCGCCAAGGAGGTTATGTTTTCGGGAGAGTTTATCCGTCTGTCTGTGAACAAAATAACTCAAAAAGTTATGGATGGATTTGGCTGAAATTTTCAGGAAATGTTCAGCATGGGAAAAGGAAGAACTGATTCTAGATATTTAGAAGAAATAAAAGTAGGAGTAATATTTATGGTGAAAATCACAATATGGGAGAGGACTGTGGCGCTGGTGAAGGTCTGCGCTCTCCGAGTGCTTTTCTAGTTTTTTGCTGTTATTTATTTTTTTAGTCTTTGTAAATATTTTTGTCCCAAATATTTGAGCATGTTTATGTCATCACCTAATCAACTGACAGCTTTTAAAACCTTTAAATCCCACACACCTGCTTTGTGGTTCGTTTGTAGTTTTCTCTGTTCCCTGAAATGCTCACAGTATCAAACATGGCTTGATTTGTTCTGTTTTTTAAAACAATATCATTGAATTCATTGATCATCTCTGCCAAACAGTTGAGTTGGTAGTTAAAGGGTTAAAAAGCACTTGCATTTGAGAATATTGCACTTTGTTGTGAGTGATGCACAGTTTACGGTGAGTTTAAGTGAATAAAATAAAATAAAATAAACA